>VUQH01033541.1:10486-29540 GCA_015106775.1 Etroplus canarensis | reverse complement strand
ATATTCCAGAACTGCAACCTACCTGGAGTGTCCAGAAGTACAAGGTGTTCATTGCTCAGAGACATGGCCAAGGTAAGAAAGGCTAAAACCCGACCACCACTGAACAAGACACACAAGTTGAAATGCCAAGACTGGGCCAAGAAATATGTGAAGACAGATTTTTTCAAAGGTTTTATGGACTGATGAGATGAGAGGAACTCTTGATGGACCAGATGGATGGACCCGTGGCTGGATCAGCAATGGGCATAGAGTTTCACTCTGACTCAGACACCAGCAAGGTGGAGGTGGGGTACTGGTATGGGCTGGAATCATTAAAGATGAGCTTGTTGGACCTTTTCAGGTTGAAGATGGACTCAAACTCAACTCCCAAACTTTCTGCCAGTTTCTAGAAGACATTCTCTTCACGCAGTGGTCCAGGAAAAAATCTGCATCTTTCAAGAAGACCATGATTTTTACGCAGGGCAATGCTCCATCTCATACATTAAAGTCCTCCACTGCGTGGCTCGCCAGTAAAGGCTTTAACGATGAAAGAATAATGACATGGCCCCCTTCCTCTCCTGACCTAAACCCTATTGAGAACTTGTGGACCCTTCTTAAATGTGAGATGTACAGTGAAGGAAAACAGTACACCTCTCTGAACAGTGTCTGGGAGGCTGTGGTTGCTGCTGCACAAAAAGTTGATGGTCAGCAGATCAAGAAACTGACAGACTCAATGGATGGAACACTTTTGAGTGTTATTGAAAAGAAGGGTGGCTATATTGGGCACAGATTTATTTTTGAAATGTCAGAAATGTTTATTTATTTGCTTGCTTATTATTCTCACTTTAACAGATGAAATTATACAAGTGAGAGGATTTTTTTTTCTTTCAGTTGCGTAGTAATTCTGCACACTAATAGTTGCCTGATAATTGCACCCACACAGATATTCTCATACAAAAGCCCAAACTTCACTTTCACTTCCTTAAACATGCAAGTTTGAGGTTTAATAACATTTTGAATTAACCAAGAGCACTGTTGTTGTTGTTAAATAATAAATCTGATCCTCAAAAATACAATTTGCCTAATCACTGTACACACACTGTACTGATTAAAAATGAAACTAGTGAGACAGATGTTATGACCTCACTCACTATGTAAAAAATATTATCTGATGCCAATGACCACTTTGAACCCCACTTTACTAGACGAGCAAATTCCTATACATGGTTAGGCAGCAAAAAAATCCACTGAATAGAGGGACAGTTTTGGGAGGACTCAGTAGGTTGACATTAGGTCAAGTTTATTTTGCCAAACTCTACCAGCACAACATAAACCTGACCTAATGTGATGTTTTTTACTAATGGCATAGGCTCTAGAGATGGCAGTGTCACTGTCTGACATCCTATCATTCCAGATGTGGATGTGTCCACTGGATGGTCTTTTAGAAATTTAGATACAATCCTAGTCAGGTTATCATCAATTCAATACTTAGCTCTTTCCAAATTGCTGGAAAATTAATATTCAAATATTGGGATAGTAAAACAAAAACAGAACACATTAAATATAACTTTCTAAACACCAGCTTGTTACTTGATCATCTCAATCACTACTCCAACTATAATTTCCCTTAAAGGCCCTACAAATCCATTGGCGAGTTACTTACGTCTGATTGGACATCACCTGATGGTCAAGAGGGTGTACACAATTATGCAACCAATTATGCAATTATGCATTTCTCTCACCCTCCAATTAGTTTAATTGGACCAGTTAAAGTATTTTTTTTATTTCCTTACTGGCTCCAGTCAACAACAACTTGACTAGTCAGCAGTGAGAAGTGAGCCACAGAAGTGTGGCTGTACAATAGACACAACCATACTTGATTAGGTATACCTGTTCTACGGTTTGTGAATGCAAACGTGTAATGAGCCAATTGTATTGCGGTGGCTCAATGCATTTAAACATATAGATACGGTCAAGATGACCTCCTGAAAAAAGCTGATTGAAGTGACTTTGAATGTGGCATTGTTGTTGGTGGCAGGTGGGTTTGTCTGAGTATTTAAGGAACTGCTAATCTACTGGGATTTTCCTGCACAAGAATGATTCACAGAGTGGTCTGAATGAGAGAAAATATCCAGCCAGTGGCAGTTCTCTGGACGAAAATGCCTTGTTGATGTTAGAGGTCAGAGGACAACCAACAACCATTTGTTACAACCAAGGTGCGAAGAACAGCATCTCTGAACCAACAATGCATTGAACCTCAAAACCTACCCGAGTTGATCCCTTTATTACCAGAGGATACCCATCTTCTGATGGCTGCCCCTAGTAAATCATCAAAACATCTCAAACTGGTTTCTTGAACATGAAAATGGGTTCACAGAACACCTTGTTAAATGTATGCCACAAACAATTAATTAAAGCAGTTCTTCAGGCAAAAGGGGGGTCCAACCCAGTACTAGCACTATGTAACTAATGATGTGGCCAGTAAGTGCACATATTACTGTTAGTTAAAATAATGAATTGGGATGAACTGGGCACAAAATATGGGCTCTGTGTGATAAAACATGGATTCACTAGGTGGACATCAAATCCCCTAATCGACTTAGTCCCATTTAGCACATATATGTTGATCCACATATTCCTGTTTGGATTACACCCAGAGGGGCAAGATGTCCAAGACGGAAATGCATTCACTCCTGCTGGCAATCCCGCTGGCCTGCAATCAGTGGCTGGGCCAAGCTACAGTGTTGTTTACGAGAACCCCTAGCCAATCACTCTGCTGTTCCTGACAGCCATTGGCAATCTAATAACTCCACACTGTGTGGAGTATTTCAGGTGTCTTGTACACGTCCTCCAATCAAGACCAAATCTGGTCCTCTAAATGTCCTTGTTTGTCAGTAATTTATCTGCTGTGGCTTTAAGCCAAAGCATAATGAACTCACTAATCCACAGACACACTTCCTCCTACAATTAAATCGATAAATACAAAGGAGGCATCCCAGAGGTTTAGGTAAAGGTGAATTCCATCTACACCCCACTTTATTGATGTCGGAACAATCTCTCATGACTCAACATGATTGATTTCTAGACTAAAACAAAAAAGTTCTCAA
Organism: Etroplus canarensis; assembly: GCA_015106775.1. Taxonomy (NCBI): domain Eukaryota; kingdom Metazoa; phylum Chordata; class Actinopteri; order Cichliformes; family Cichlidae; genus Etroplus; species Etroplus canarensis. The sequence continues at coordinate 26,454 of VUQH01033541.1, read as the reverse complement.
GCCAGAACCGCAGGAGAATTAAAAATGAAATCATCAAGAACTTAGAGCACAAAGCTTTAAATAGCCTAACCTGAATGAGCACTTTTAAAATACTGATGTCCCTGATGTCCAGTTTCCATGTTTAAGCACTTTTATTGCTCTGTGTTGTCTTCTTATCGCTGTGCCTTTATTTACTTAATGTGTATTAGCGTTGCTTTTATTGCTCTGCGTAAATGAGAGTTGTGAATTCTCACCAGGCCACACTGCATACACAAAGGTTAACGGAAGAATGAATGACTACAGACAATGCCACCCGGTTCCTCAACCTTCCCCCACCACAGGTAGGCCACGGCCGGGTGGACGGCCTCAGAATAATCACCTACAGTGAGAGGAAATCACTGTTGCTATGGAAACACCATTTAGGAATCTCATGATCCCAAGCGCACATGCTGCCTTTAGCCTAATTTGCCCAAATTCATACTTCATACTGGTCTGTCCTCAGGTTTGAGTACAGAAGAACATTGCCACACTCTAATAAACACTTTACAGTAGAATGAGAGTTATTACACTGAAGTGGGCAGCAATAACACTCTTGTTGACCTGCGCAGTGTGTTCAGTGAGTTCAAAATTCACAAATCTCTTACAGGGTAAGGATTTAAACACTCAAGATTAAAAAGTACAACCTTCACCTTATCAGTGAAGTGTATATTTGTTGTTATTTTTTTAATTCATCAAAAGGTACACTAAGGAACACAGTATTTTGCCAAAGTCTTGATCCAGCCCTAGTTTCTTTATATTTTGCTTGAAAAATGGAAGATGGGTGCAATAATTTACTGAAACATGACCAAACATAAACGGAAATACATACATAAGGCAAACACAGAGTCTGTGCAATTCTAACAAGCTTCTTCTTCTTCTTCTTCTTTCAGCTGCTCCCGTTAGGGGTCGCCACAGTGGATCAGCTGCCTCCATCTCACCCTATCCCTTGCATCCTCTTCCTTCACACCAACCCTCTGCATGTCCTCCTTCACTACATCCATGAATCTTGTCATAACATGATAGGTGTTATTTCCTCAGATGTGTACATTTGGTCAATGTTGCACATTTTAAGCTGTTTACATCAACCCATCAATCTTCTTTTTAGCCAGAAGAAGCTCTAATAATCCTACCTTGTGCTATAGGCAAGAAAATCTAGCATCTGAAGAAAGCCAGTGATTTAGCAAGCCGAATACACTGATTGGTTATGAGTGAGTGAATAAAATGTTATAGTGACTAAAAAAAAATACTGTAGGTCAGTGCCCTTTACTATTTTGTACAATTCTGTAAAAACCAGACAGTGTGACTAACTTGCCAACAACTTTCCCCGATGTTGTACAGTACTGTAGCTGCCTGTGTTTTGTAGCATTTTCCTTTTTACAACCTTTTGCAACTTCCTCAGTGACCCATAATGTCAGTTTTATCGACCTCAAGTGAAACATGAAGTGAGAAATGAGAACAACAACTTAGCAGGTTAGAATGCAGCTCTGAGAGACGGGCACCCATGTTTCCTCACAGTTACAAGCATCTGGAAATTGCTTGATGCATACACAAGCAGAGAGGCTGGACACAGGTGTCCAGTGTATGACAGTCCCTCTGTGTTCCACTGTGTGCAGCAGGCTGATGAAGGGAGGTCAGCCATGCTGCCAGGTTAGGACTCTGTGACCAAGTCTTCAGGGATGCATGACGATATCTCATGAGAGCTGACCTAAAAGCTTCAGGTGGCTTACATTTCTACCCGTGCCTTTTCTGCTGCTGGAGGATAGCTCACTAGATGGATGGATAGGACACAGTGGAAAGAGCCGACAATTTCATTTCCCATCTGCCATGTTAGTGCAGCATCAGCAAGCGTTTCATTCCCTAACCTATTTTGGTCTGTATACAAACTTTTTCCCCCACAGTGCATCCCCCATATCAGCATGTTTCAATCAGCGTAAACAGAGGTTATGTAGGGTTTGAGATCGGGCAGGTGGTGTTTAGCCCCCCATATGGTGATACCCACCAGACCTTTTTCTTAATCTGAAAGGCCGAGTGATGAGTCAGCATGAGAAGTGTGAGATGTTGGAGTGAGAGGTCTGGCTTATCGGTGTGCCAGCCAGCAGCTGGAGCCTACATGCTGAGAGACCCTCACTGGCAACGGGGGAAAGGATCGGCTTCATTAAAACATCTCAGGATTGGGTGACATCACTGGTTCGGCCGATAAACCAGCTGAGGCCGACTGTGGAGATGTGATAAATGTCCCATATAACAACTCTAGAGCAAGAGGGGAGTCTTTACTGTAAAGAGGGAAATGCAAAATTTCATCTTCATCATGCAAAACAGTCAAACTGTCTAAGTGTGTGTGTTTATTTCACAACTCCCCCCCTTCCACAATCAAAATGAACTGAATCACTTTAATGCAATAATTTCCAGCACCGAAGCATCATTACCGTAAAGGCAGATTGATACGCTGTCCAGGCAAAATGGTGGAAATACAAGGGGAATAAAGTCACACAAACAGACAGCTCATTAATTTCCCCCGCCTGTGCTCGAGCTTGGTGACCTGAGTTTTTCACGCAGCACGAGGAAATTTACTGCTTTGACAGACTAACCAAGCGCGCTCCTCCTAATTTGTATCAGCTCAGATTTGTTTTTGTTTTGGCATCATCTTTATTTTTTATTGCAAATTACAGAGTGCCCCGAGTAATCTGGTGGGTCCGCTGAATGCTAATGAGCTTCGCACAGGACTTACTGTTCAGGGAATATGAGTCGGATGTTTATGATTATTGGAACTTTTCCTCCGAGTCAATGTTGTCTTTTTTCCTCTTTTTCCTTTCCCTTCCTTTTCTCCGCTCTTCCTCTGATGAGCTTCCTGATCGTCATAAATCTTGAGCCAGTAGAGTCCCCTGAGCAGAGCTACTGATCTTGTAATCTACTGTACCTCCCATACAACCAGTTTTAGAGGAAAAAGGGGAATTGCTTCTTAGGGGAGTGTCAAAAAAAGGTCAGAATATTTTCAGTGGAACATAAATCAGCCAGCAGAATACCAAATAGATTAGATATAAAATTAGATATGTGCTATATGGACAAAAGTATTAGGCCATACCTCGTAATCGTTGATTTCAGGTGTTGCATTTAGTCCCATTACCCCAGCTATATACAAACAAGCACTTAGCCATGTAGTCCGCCTTTACAAACACTTGTGAAACAATGAATCATTCTAAAGACCTCATTGTATTTGGCTGCAGTACTGTAAAAGGATATCACCATTATGACAAGTCAGTTTGTGAAATTTGAATAAAGCAAACTACCAGTGGACTCTGGTCTGTTGACAAATGCCACTTCTCTGTCTGGTAGTCTGATAGACAAGTCTGGGTTTGGTGAATGTCATGAGAGTGTTACCTGCCTGATTACATTGTGCCAGTAAATTATGGTGGATGAATTATAAAGCCGTGGTGTTATTTTTCTGGGCTTGGACTGGACCCCTCAGTTCCAGTGAAGGAAAATCTTAATGCTTCAGCTTACCAAGACATTTTGGACTATTCTATGCTTCCAACTTTGTAGGAACAGTTGGGGAAGGTCCTGTTCTCTTCTAGCATGACTGTGTCCCAGTGCACAAAGCAAGGTCCTTAAAGGCATGGTTGGATGAGTATGTGGAAAAAATAAGACTGGCCCACACAGAGCCCTGACCTCAACCCCATCCAACACTTTTGGGATGAACTAGAACAAAGACTGAAAGCCAGCACCTCGCATCCAATATCAGAGGCTGACCTGACAAAAATGGCAACAGAATTTTTTTTATGCCTTTTCGAAAAAAAGAAGAAACCATTGCTTCTTGACATTGTTGTTATATTTTGAAATGCCTCTGACCAGTTGTACAAGGTGCAAGGATTCTCTCTAGTACGTGGCCAGTCCTTCCTTAAGCAACTACCCTACTTCATACTGTATATTGTAAACACAGACATCATGAGAGTGCTGTAGGTGTGACTGGGTTTTAATGAGGAACAGTAATGTCTTTAAGTCAGAAGATGGATTTTGAGTGGTGGAGACAAATCAAATGATTCCAGAAACTTGTCAAGGTTACATGGGCAGATGCAATGCTAAATTAAATTCCACACTGTCACTGCTTGAAGGAAAATTGAAAAACACTAAATAGAGTTTACCTCATATGCAGCGGGTATAATCATCTCAGTTCATCCCTGCAAGAAATGTATCACATTTCTCTTACACACCTTCTCTAATATTATCCATCTCTATTTAAGCTGAACATGTTAGGTTTTATTTTTTCTTTTCCTTTACACAGTACTAGGGTGTGCCTTTGCCTCTCATGATAAGATATTAGATATTACGGTGGAAGAGTAAATAAAAATGAACAAAAATACAGGTGTAATAGTACAAAATGATACTCTGCTATATAAACTTGTTCGGTACGTTCCAGTTCAGCTTCAAGGAGCTTAATTTAGTTCAAATTTGATAGAATTTTCAATTTTTACTCGTTCATGGATTAACACACCTGTGATAGACTGATGTACTGTGTCCCACCTTCAGCCCTGTGACAGCTGCATGGGTTCCAGCCCCCCGGCAATCCAATGCTGGGTAAGTGGTAAAGAAAATGGATGGAAGGCTGTATTTACAAAAAAAATTATATTTTTAACCACTGAATCAGAAATGACCCAGATATGTATGCTGCCACACCAACAAGAGAACAGTGAAACACAAGGAAACTCTTTATCCAGTCCCCAAGGAGGATAAATGTTTCACTTCTGCAGATAGGGTGTTTTTCAGCTTGATTCTTAGGGCAGTACGATCCATCTAAATTTGGTACTTTCGACTAAGCTACTGTATATGGTGATGTCCTTATAAATAAAACAGCTTGAGGTGTTAGTGATTTTCTTCAACTGTGAAGTTAAGCTTCAGCGTTCTTTAAAAATAGCGTTACCGGCCGATGGTAGCTTTCCTCACTTCAACTTCACTTCCCATTAGTGCTAAATGGAGAGGTGTGCAGTGTCATATTTTGTACATACATAAATAAAAAGTCAAAAGTGTGTGTGGCAGTGGGGTATGGTTTGCTTCTCAGCTGCAGGGGGAGAGGAGGGGAAGAAGCACATCAGGGAGCACCATCAGGTGAGTGAGTGAACACAGCTGCAGGGAACCTCCTAATCTCTCTCCTTCTTATGCAGTAGTGTGCTGGGACCCAAGGGAAGAAGGCCAAAGTGTTCGAAGAGTGACAAAGAGTCAAATGCGCTGGGCAGTGTGTAGCAGGGCACAGTCGATTCTCTCACAGAGTGTCAAGCAGATAAATAAAAGTCTAATGACTGGTAAAACTCTTCTCCTGTCTGGTCAATACACTGAGTGAACCCATGAATAGGTGACACTACTGTCACAGCGTGTTTCCAAATATAACTATATATCAACAAATTATAATCACTTTGAAACCAACTTACAATTTCAATCCAGATTTATAAACAAGATTATTTATCAAAATACTATCAGTAGGATGACCTAACTAATATTAATGTAATCTCTATAAACAAATATCTGCATATGAATATGCACAATCTGTAGGAAAGGGACAGCATTTTTTTTCTTTACTGGAAACTTTCTACTTTCCATCTGCAGTCAGCCTGTAGTCTAAGTTTTATTGAGCAATCACATTTTAGAATTTGTTGCTCAAAACCATTGGCTGTCATCTGGCAATGACTTAGCATTTTTATTAGATTTTTTAAAAATTATTTGCATCTGAAAACTATGACTGGCTTATAGAATTGAAACTATTAGGGTGGTTATTCACTGACTATAAAACCCAAATCCCTGAAATATTACTCATTGTCTCCAGAAGTCATCACGCACTAATTTAGCTTAACCATAACATACACTATATGGGAAAAAGTATTGGGCCACACTTCTTAATCACTGAATTTAGATGTTTCATTTAGTCCCACTGCCACAGTTGCATAAAACCAATTCCCTATCCATGCAGCCTTTACAAACATTTGTGAAAGAATGGGTCATTCTAAAGAGCTCATGTAATTTCAGTGTGGCAATGCAATAGGATGGGAACCATTACAACAAATCAGTTCATGAAAGTTCTTCTCTCCTAGATAATCCACAATCTGCTGTAAATGGTATTGCAACGGGGAAGCCTTTAGGAATCACAGCAACTCAGTCACAAAGTGGCAGATTATGAAAAGTTACACAGCGCTGAGGTGAATAGCATGCAAACATCTCCAGTGCTCTGCTGACTTGATGACTGCAGAGTTCCAAACCTCCTCTGGCATTAACATCAGTAAAAAAAACTCTGCACTGGGAACTTCATGGCATGGGTTTCCATGGGCAAGCAGCTACATCACACCAAGCACAATGTCAAGCGTTGGATGGAGTGGTGTAAAGTACACCACCACTGGACTCTGGAGCAGTAGAAATGTGTTCTGTGGAGTGATTAGTCACTTGTCTATCAGACTGCCAGACTAAGACTGTCAGACTGCATTGTGCCAACTCTGTGTTTAGTGGAGGAGGGATAATTCTTTGAGGTTGTTTTTCTAAGGTTGGCCTGGGCCCCTTACTTCCAGTAAAGAGAAATGATACTACTTCAGCTTACCAAGACATTTTGGACAATTCTATGCTTCCAACTTTGTTGGAACAGTTTGGGGAAGGCCCTATTCTATTTCAACATGACTGTGGCCCCGTGGACAAATGAAGGTCCCTAAAGTCATGACTGGATGAGTATTATGTAGAAGAACTTGACTGGCTAGCACAGAGCCATGTCTTCAACCCCACTGAACGCCTTTAGGATGCATTAGAACAGAGATTGTGAGTCAGGTCTTCTCATCCAGCATCAGTGTCTGACCTCACAAATGCTCTTTTTGATAAATGGGCAAAAAAACCCACAGACCCACTCAATTTTTAAAAAAAAAAAAAAACCTTCTTAGAAAAGTGGAAGCTGTTATAGCTGTAAAGGAACTGGGGGTAGCTCCATATTAACACCTGTTGTTTCAAACTGAAAAAATCATCATCTCAGTATAATGTGTGGGTGGTCCAATTCTTTTGTCCATGTAGTGTGTAAGTACACATCATTTGAACCACACTTTATCTTGCATCCTTGGCTTGTCCTTTTGTTCTTTATTTTCCTGACTTTATTTTAAACTGGATGGCGCTGCAGGTATGAGACCTTATTTAAATTCTCCCTCAGGGTTGTCATCGCCAATAACACTGTATTTGTTGTGTTCACAAAGGGGAAAAAGTAATAGCTTATCACACACCAGATAACCAGACACCAAAATGAAGCAAGTGACACAGGTTACAGATTAGTCTTCAGGATTAAGCATTTCTCAAAGGTTAATCTGAGGAAAAACAAAGAGTCACAGTGTCCGGCGTGCGCGGATGGAATCAAGCTGCATGTTTGTTTGAATTAGATACAAAAGTCTTGGTACGATCACATTACGAGCATGCATGTGCGAACACGCGTGTGCACACGTGTTGGATTTTAGGCCTTGCACTTGTGCATGTCATTAGTATTCATAAGAATGTGACTGATGACTTTCATTAACGAGAGTGAACAAGGATTGGGCCCCCTTCAGTGTTGCCTACTTTCACCTTTACTTTACGCTAATGATTTTCTCCCAACATCCTTTTCCCAAGGTTGACCCTGTCAATGAGTAACACTTTCGTTCTTTTCTTCTTTCTTTCTTTTGCACACACACTCAAACATACAACCCTGTCTTACACCTATGCAGATGCATGCATGCCCATATATCCAGTACATTCACATTTAACGGGGATCCAAATAAGGCATGCTGTGTGTGTATGTGTGTGTGTTTTGTTAGGTAAACAAAGCCCGGCTCCTTTTAGTATCAATGAAGCATAACCAAATCAATTTAGAAACAGCCTTATCTGCTCACAGGAATGCCGGTAGCCCAGGAGCGATTAACTCCAACAGCCATTAACTCTTTGCATACATAACTGCCATCGCTAAGCTATTTAAGCAATAGGGAGAGGTGGGATGAAGTTGAGGGGTAAAAAATGATCGTGATTTCTCCTTATGTGTATGCATATACACGTGCATGTATGTTTGTGTGGGAATATATTTAGGAAAATACCCTGTGATGGCATGTAGGTAAATGCAAGAAGATATATGCAGAGAGAGAGAGAGAAAGGTGAGAGGAAGAGTGAGTAAGAGTGGAGGAGGGGTTCAGGGGGAGGGTATAGGAGTGAATTTCGACATGTCATTTCTGAAATTGAGTTTTGATAACTGACAATTTGTTCAGCTAGTGAAATGTCAAGAGTCCAAAAAGATTGATGAAGTGCATAATAGATGTCTCAGATTGACTCGCCGCTGTGGGCTTGAGTCCCACGCACGCATCAGACCACCGAAACGATACAGAAATGAGATCTCACACACACATACATACACACACAAAGTCACACACACACACACGCGCACAAACAGGCACACACATACTTGACTGCTGGAGAGCATCTCTGATATGGAAAACTAGTCCACGTCAATTTAGTTGGGTAGATGTGATTTCTGCCTGAACACGGAAGTGTCATTCAAATGATGGTGACCACTGACTGAGGGCTTGTAGATTTATTAGGAGGTTGAGTTGTTGTAATGGTCTATGTAGCCATATATGGGAGCACATTAAAGTAAGCTGATTTCTTCTTATTACCACTAATGTGGTCTACATAATCTTGATGCACTTAAACACTCAACTGCTGCAGGTTTTACAGCTGAAAAGCGCTTATAGGGGCATTCCTGTTTAAAAGTTGGAGCTCTGGGATTCTCTTTCTCTTCAACATATTGCCAATTCTATAGCTGAACAGCCATCAGTCAAGCTCTCCAACTGACAGTGTAGATATTTGCTGAATCAGTGTGCATACAGTGTGTCTGCTGTATGTGTGGCAGCTCAGACTAACTGATATCCAAACTCACAAACCTTCTGGTGGTTGCTCTTTTATGCTTCTGTTTCTCACTCCCTTTCTTTTCTGTGCATACTTAGGCCAGAAGAGATCATCTTTTTGTCAGTCAAAGTGACCGCATCCTTAACTTTAAGCCTTAATGAAGTTTTAATGGATATAAAGTCACCAATCAGTATATGATACACACCTGTTCATCTGCTTCTTAATGAACCAATCACATGCTCAATGCATTTAGGCATGTAGACATGGTGAAGGCGACCTGCTGAAGTTCAAACTGGGCATCAGAAAGGAAAAGAAAGGTGATTTAAGTGACTTTGAATGTGGCATGGTTGTTGGTGCATAACTGGCTGGTCTACTGGGATTTTCCCACAAAACCATTTGCAGGGTTTACAGAGAATGACAGAGAGCGACAGGTTTGTGGGCGAAAATGGACTGTTGATGCCAGATGTCAGAGGAGAATGGCCAGACTGCTTTGAGCTAATAGAACCTAACAGTAACTCAAATAACCACTCATTACAACAAAGGTATGCAGAAGAGCCTCTCTGTATGCACAACACATTGAACCTTAAAGTGGATGACAGCAACAGAAGACCACACCTGGTGCTACTGCTGTCAGCTAAGAGCACGGGCTCATAAAAAAATTGGACAACAGACAACTGGAAAAATGATACTTGTTCTGATACGTCTCAATTGCTGCTGCGATGCAGGATTTGGATAGAAGGGCAGAATTAGGCATAAACAACATGGAAGCATGGATCCATCCATCCTTGTATCAGCGGTTCAGACTGCTGCTGGTGGTGTATTGGTGTGTGTTGGATATTTTCTTGGCACACTTTGGTGCCCTTAATACCAACTGAGCCATGTTACAAAGCTCAGATCATCTCAAACTGGTTTCTTGAACATGACATGAGTTCACTATACTCAAAACGCCTTCACAGTTACTGGACTTCAATCCAATAGAGCACCTTTGAGACATGGTGTAATGGGAGATTAACATCAAGGATATGGAGCTGACAAATCTGCAGCAACTGTGTGATGGTATCATGGCAATATGGACCAAAATCTGCGAGTTATGTTTCCAGCACCTTGTTGAAGCTATGCCATGGAGATCTAAGGTATTTCTAAAGAGATGCAAGCTTTGCCTTAATTTGCGTCATCTCTACAGAAATGTGCTTGCCAACATCAGTATCTGTATGCTTTGTAGGTACTCTCAAAGCATTTATAATAAATCAAATGTATTGTGCGTATAGTTATAAACTGCATTCTCTGTTCTCTTTTATGTCAGCATAAAAAGTGTTCACCGCATTTTTTATCTGACATTCTAAATAAAGTAAAAATTGGTGAGGAAATTGCTGAGTGTTCCTTGATGTTCTGTTCAGGAGTTTGTTACAGTGTGGTGTTTATTGGTGTACTGTCCATGGTGAGCTTAGAGACACAGAGAGTGGGTCTTAGAATGTAAGCAAACCCCAAACTTTGGGAGCGTGTGACATTTATACACATTATCCAAAGGTACAGAGGGGACAGTAGGTAAATACTTTACTGATGAGTAGGTGGGTTAGAGTTTGTGCGAACAGTATGCGCTAAGATCTGATACATTTTACAGTAATAAAGCCCAAGGGGTCAAAACACTAAGATGTAGGAGACTGTTTCAAGGCACTACTTGATAAGCTTATGCAATTGTACTGATTAGCAAGCTTAGACCCTTTTTAGGAGTGCTCAAGCACCCGTAAATTTCATCTCAACACTTTCTAAAAATAACAATAGTAATAGTACTAACAATAATGCATTTTATTGTTATTTTCTGACATCTTTACACAATACAGTGCACATTGGCAAATCAATTTTGAGCTCTATCCAGTTGCGTGGCCTTCACTGTAGTGATGAGCTTCACACAAGGACTCATATAATTCTAAAAATGGCCTGAACCAGATGCTACCTCAACACTGAAGCAGCAGACTATCTATTCTTCACTCAGGGGTAGCCTACCCGATGCCCTGTGCCAGGTCTGCACAGTAAAAGGGAGGGTTTGTATGAACTTGAAAACTTAAATAGAAAAACAAATCTCTAACCAGTTTGCTTCTTGCCTAGGTGTATGGAAAGGCTACCTGATTTGCCAGTGTCTGTACTGAATGATGCTACTTTAATTGCTTGACGATTTGGTGGACTGACTCCATGTGGTTAACACACTGTAACAAAGTTTCTCCCAATATCTGCTTTGATACAAATTGATCTTTTTTTGGAGGTAACTCTATAATGTGTGTACCTAACTGAAGAGGTAAAAAGTGTTGATTACATTTGCAAGCAGCATAGTCCATTAGTCATTTTTCTAAAAGTAATTTATTAAGTATTATTGTTTTATTCATGTATTCATCACAAGGTAATGGGTGCACAACATTTTGATTGGGGGGGAGTCCCCCCTAAATGTCTGATCCTAGACAAATAACGAAACTATAAAAAAGAATGTACTTCTTAATCAGAGACAAAAAAAGAGCTTCTAAAGAGTTTGAAGGATTACAAAATGCAGCCTAGCCCTTTCAGTGTTTTCACTGAAACTGTAGTCACGAGATATACAGTCTGATATTAGATACAAGACAAACACTTCAGTGGTATAATTTTACTTATAGCTTGCCATTGCCATTGACTCCTCAACACTGCTTTTCTTCTTTAGGAAATCCATACAAATACTACTTTGCCTTTAAAGCTAAAAAAAACATTAGCTCTTATCATCCTTAAAAACTTGCAGAGTACTCCTATATAAAGTGGTGGACAATTTTTCCAAGTGAGTAAAAGCAGGTGGGTAGGGCTGCTGTGCTTCTTTTAGGAATATTATAAAAGCATTTAATATAATGTAATAGATACTAAATTAATTTCTGGATTTTTCTATTAAAAATAATAAGATTTTGAGAAACGCCACTAAATCAACTTTATATTTCGCAGCGCTTAGGCGTACTGTATGAAATCTCTGGCGGAAACATAATTTGTTGCCCTTAGCCACACATATGGGTATGCTAAGCCTGCTTTTTCTGTATTAGTGTGAGAGGATTTTAATACGATGTCTGTTTGACAACCAGACATCGTATTAAAATCCTCTCACGCTAATGCAGAAACGCATATCATGTGCTGGGGGGACGCTAGCCATGTAATGATAAACATAAATGATGTCACATAGGATAAGCACCACTAGTGGAGTAGATCCCATGCTCTCGTAACATATTAATCACTGTCGACATCACCACATGTTGCAATAATCTGCAGTTGATGATTTAAATACGAACCGAGTAACATTTTATTAAAATTTCATGAAATTTGAATGTATGTAGGAGTGCACTCAATTTAAAAAACAGGAAGCAAAGCAGAGGTTTTGCAAATGTAAAAGATGGAGCAAGCTTTCAGCGAGACAGAACATCTCTGAGCTCACAGGAATAAGCCAAGACATCTCTCTTCTGTATTTGTCTAGCTCGAGGGTGAGACCCACAAAGGTCACATGTGTCATTAAAATTAAGGCATCAGTAGATGGGATATTTTCACAAAGGTGACACTCTCCCATCCCAGCATAATTAGCCTCGTTTTTATAGCAAGCAGGTCACTTAAAAGTCAATTTCAGTGATCACGCCAATGAATCTTTACACCATGTGTTATAAACCTGTTATGCTGTGGATGCAAATCCCCAGTGCACCACATGGCTAACCACTGCAATACCTCCCTTTAGGAAGAGGTCCAACTTTTCCTGTTATCTTTGGGTGTCCTTTGTGGGCTGTGTGGATGCAGCACTCAAATAAGCCTTAAGGATACTGGGAGCCGTCCAGGAAATCTATCTGACATAACAAAGGAGTTTTGAAGAGCAAACGCAAACGGCCTTGACAGCAGTGGAGATATAACTTTTCAAGTGCATTTTTTTCATTAGTGACTGAGTCATGCTGTATGTACACATGGTAGATGCTTTAAGGCTTTAGGACAAATAGATCTGGCTGTTTGATGATCTGTGACAGTGGTTTAAAGGGAACTATGATTACTCAGAATCAACATGCTGAGACAGTGGTGCTGGTGATGAAAAAATTTACACGAACTTACCGTCCTAACACATTATGTCACTTTTACATTTTGGGTTTTGTACTTAAAGATATAAGGGGTTAATTAGCTTTAATGGTGCCGGTAGGCACGTTTGTGACCTTTGAACCGTCAGTCTTGTGTACACTGGAAGAAACTTTCTTATTTACCATACAGATATGAGAACCCCCCCATAAGGAATCAATGATCTGTGACTCTAACTGGAGGTAATGTATGAGCGGGACCACACCCCAAACATTCCCCTTCCAGTCAAACGTCTATGTACGTCCACTTGCCCCACAGACTCGTTTGTTCTCATTTCAATGCCAGGCCCAGGAGCCACCGACAGTCTTCAGCAAGGCTTTTCCCAAACCGCAGCCTCCAGCCTAGCTTTGTTGCTTCATTGTCAGTAAAAAAAATTTTCATTTGGATTTGGGGAAGGGGTTCTTGCAAGTGAATCCTTATGATTGTAATTTATATTCAGTTGGCATTAGCCAAAGGAAAAGTGTAGTCTGTCAATAAAATGCAACTAGTATCAGGCATGAGGCTAAAGTGGGACACCTAGGGTGGCACAGGCCCACCCCTTGAACTTTTAATATGCCTCGTGGGTGCCCCTCACAATTGTGTCATATCAATGAAATCATGAGCAGAAATCATGGGAGGTTTAAAGAGGGCTGGCTCCCATTTTTCTGTGAAAAACAGTTTTGTCCTCCTCAGTGGTCCACTGTTTATGCCATTCCTCCTTTACTTTGCTAACTGTAAATGTGTGTGACAGACTGTTCAACCACTCAGTAAAATTAAACATATAATTGTAATCAGACTATACTTTATTAGCTCTGTTACCTCACCATTAAATCTTCTGCTTCATTTGGGCAGCTATATTATTGCAGGGCACCTAGGTCTCCTAATGCACCTTTTTAGGAAGTCGGTACACATTAAAATCATTATGATTAATTGAATTTTCAACTTGTTTTTGATTCTTTTTGTTTGCTTTTTATTGTTAACAGAACTTTCTAGTTTCCCAGGAGTCCCCCAGTGGTTTAAAAATCCTGGAAACACCCCTGAATAGTATCATATTTTCTGGTAAAAGTTTCTTTTCTTTGGGCGAGACATAATTAAAAGAAATGTATTATATGTTATTCTAATTTTCTGTTATATACGCCCAAAGTACAACAAGGTCAGCATGCATACAAGTGCTTATGATTTAAACTTCAGCCTTCTGACTGCTATAAATGCAAGACTTCTGACATTTTTTTTAGCTTATGGCTTTGCATGATGTCATTGGCAGATGGATCTCTCAGGCATACAGCTCTGATTGTGAGCATAGAAGTGCTGTTAAAACTTGTTTATGAGGAAAGTTAAAGAAAGTTTCAAATGAGGGAAAATGGGCTAAAGCAGCTTGTTTCAGATAGTGGACTGGAGGGGTTGCACCATGGGCCACTATAGGATAAATAAGCACTATTTTGAACTGTGAATCATGTAAAGCTAATCTGGTATGGCACAAGAATAAAAATATGGAATGGAAAAAAAAGGCATATTAGGTCCCCTTTAAACATTACATGTTTAGGTTTTCCTTTGATTACAGTATAGGCCAGTGAGAACTAAGCTTCTTTGTAAGACCTCAGTTTAGCCCTCAATTCATTCTACTGTATGCAGAGTCTATCTCCAGCATAAACACGCTATTAGAGTTTAGAGCAGAAGAGCTTGTGCAGCTCCTCTTATCTGCCAAGGATGCCTCTGATGGCTCCTGATTGAAATGCCAGCTCTGAAGTTCTGTGCTCAGCCACACGTGTAAATGCCGCAACAGAATGTAACTTATTCCCTCAAAGCGCTTGTTTTCTCTCCCCAGGCAATTGGAGATTAGTTAGTTCAAATTCTGGACGGGTGCTTTTTGAAGAAAGCCGTTTTCGGGGAGATGCGCGTGAAAAATTGGCAAGCAAGCATTAATATGTATAATTAATTTTGTTGTTATCCACATATTTGAGCAACGGAGGGAAAGGCGCAGGCTGAATTCATAGCCCGTGCTCATAGGAACCCAGGGACAGCATGTGGATCATTTTTAACATTTACATTCCAATTCAATTTGCTCAACTGGAATTATCTGGCTCCCCTTCATGGTGGAGATTAATTCAGCTTCCTTGTTGTTCATTTCTAAGTTTAATAACATAACCCAAAGGTATTTCTTTTTTTCAGTGAACACAGAAATTTTCATGAGCCTCCTCTGCAGTTATTTTCGTCTCCTTGTAGATTTCAAATTTTGCATTCCCCATACATGAATACATTATAAATTCTCAGAGATTATCATTATGTTCACATCTCGGCCAGCAGCCAGAATTTGACAAGACAATCAGACTCTGTAGCAAGAAAAAAGGATGTTCCTGCAGTTTGTCATCACGGTTCCTTAAGCGCACATACAGTATGTATATGTTTAAATGTACCCACATGCACTACACACAGACAGTCAGAAAAGTGGAAATTACAGGGCAAATTACAAGCAACTTCTCAGTCAGGATCAATTTGACACCTGCTTGTTGCAAAAGGAATCCTCAGTGATGCACACAAATCCAGTTTCCAGGTGTCTTAAGGCCTCAAAGTCTGCCACCGTTTGTCTCATAGGTGGCATGAAGTGTGCCGGGGTCGCTGGTCCCTTCCCTGCCACCCCCTCATCAGGATAATTAAGCTTTCTCAGCCTGCTGCACACAAGTGGGGAATTTTGCCAGCCCCTCCAAGTTGTACAGATAGTCTGCAAATTGCCTCTGATTTGCCACCTGATTGTGCTATGATTATGTTGTCACTGGATGCTGTGATTATGATGGCCCATAATTGCTGGTGTGCATTAGCTGCTGCACAACGCCCCCCCGATCTCTCTGTCTACCTGTCTATGTATCT
The DNA here is from genome assembly GCA_015106775.1 of Etroplus canarensis. Lineage (NCBI taxonomy): Eukaryota > Metazoa > Chordata > Actinopteri > Cichliformes > Cichlidae > Etroplus > Etroplus canarensis. Next base: position 10,605 of record VUQH01033541.1, on the reverse strand, counting down.
ATTGACTTCCTTTCCGTCCATAAATCTTGCTTTTATTTTCCCTCTGTGTCACCGCTCTGTCTCAATTTATTTTCCCTTTCTTCACAAATTCAAACACTGATTCTAGTTGTGAAACACTT
>VUQH01033541.1:0-10466 GCA_015106775.1 Etroplus canarensis | reverse complement strand
TCTTCTGATGCATGCTGAAAATGGTTACTCTCACCTGAGTTTATGTCTACAGATAATGTTTATGCCTTTGCCATAGGACTAAATCAATGTATTTCTTCCACGTATTTATTCTTGAAAACAGATTTACTAATTAGTCATGAAGCTACTCATTCAAATCTATCTTGAAAGCAAAGATTCCACATTACCACCAGGGAAAATTAAACTTCCCCACATGCATAACCCGGAACACCTGGGTTACTTTGTGATTCAGCCAAGGTGCAGGTTTGTGCGTGTTCTTGGAAAAAGAAGGCAATGGGGGTATTGTTTTACAAGATGTACAAACACACTCATCCAACACTCATGCATTGGAAGTATCTCCTTATGGCACATGATTCTCATTTTCACGAAAGACATTAAGTCACCTGCGGCAAGCCAGCAGAATGTGCCACATCTTGGCTCAGGGAAAGCCATTTGTTTGTGTGGTAAAACAGAGAAGTGTTTATTTGGGCTTGTTGGACTGACAGTGTCCCCTGTCAAAGCGACGCTTCAGCTGTCACCATTTGAAAAAATGGGGACTAATTTGCATCTCATTAATCCCACCTCCCCTCCCAGCTCCTCTTGAAAAACTCTGCTTTCTTTTTCCTCCTCCTCTCTGAAATCCCTTGCTGGTACATGCCACAGTACCGTCTTTAGCCAAGCTCATTAAAATAAATACAGCACTTTTCTTCAAGTCCAGAATCACACTAGCTGCTCTCGCTGCTCCTGCTGAATGACTGATGTACATGTGTTTTTGCTCTTTTCAGGTCTGGTGTGCTTGATTAAAAAGGCACTACTTGGACCATTGATGAGCATATGGATTAAAAGTGTTCAGTGATTGCCTGGCCATTCCCCCCACTCTAATTGAAAGCCTAATGTGCACCCACCACATATTAATTAAAACCAGAGGTTATAGGCCCTTTGGGGTGCACCATTTAAGTCTCTCATTAAAAATTAATAACCTCAGTTAATTATTATTATTATGGTGTTGTGAATCACATCAGCAAATAAATAAGACAATAGGGCTGTCTTGCTCTAAAACCCCCAACAGGAGGAGCATTTGGTGGGAGGGGTAACACACAACCTAGTTTTCATTCAGAGAATAACGAGTGTATATTTACTTTGTTCTTCTACAGCGGTCTTAATGTTTTAGCTCATAATCAATGACACAAACTACAGGCTGAATTGGGTTGTCAATCTAGGACAGAAGGTAGAAATCAGACTTTAATCTATAGTGAACTGTAACTGTTCAAGTACACAAAAAAAGGTTGTGTAAGGGGGAGATGATGGAAGACTACAACTTCTCAATGGACCTGCTGTGACAAACATTTCAGAATCAGAATCAGAGTACTTTCTTAATCCCCAGGGTGGAAATTACTTTTGTATTCCAGTTTGTATTCCATGCAAAAGTATGTTGCAAAGCTGCTCTACTTCCAGTGTCTTGTATGCACTCACAAAAGACTGTATTTGGTTGAAGATGCGTTACTTTTGTTGTCTTTCTTCACTAACATGAGGGCCTTGAATTTTAGAGCACCAACTAGCAGTTATATGACACAACCCTTTGGAACATAAAAAAGTGTTTAAAGTGAATTACCAAGTGTGTGTGAAGGGCATTCCACTCATTTTTGAGCAAGAATCCATAAATGTTTAAAAATCTATAAATACAAATACAAATTAAATAAATACAAATTGGATTTCTACATGTGTAAAAGAGAAAAAGATAAAAGATAAAAAGTAGAAAATGTAGTAAAAGTGAATAATTCTTAATTTTTTACCTCATATGTGACTCTTAGTTGTTGATCTTTATTGCACATGGTATGTGCAGGTGTGTGTGGCCTTTAGCTGAAGCTTTAAAATGGGTTTTCACAAAGCAATAAGGGATGTCACAGTGCCTATGGCGATCTTTTTATATGCTGTCTATGTTTGGGACATTGTCTAAAATTGTTCCTTCTGCTGATTATCCAGGTCTGGGTCGCTGGGGCAGCAGTTTAAGCAGAGATGCCCGGACCTTTCTCTCCTCGGCCAGCTCTTCCAGCTCTCCTGAGGAGTTCCCAAGTCAGCCAAGAACTGTAATTTCTCCAGCATATCCTGGGTCTGCCCCCAGGCTTCCTCCCAGTAGGATGTGCCCAAAACACCTCACCTAGGAGGCACTCAGGAAGCATCCTGGTCAGATGCTCAAACCACCCGAACTGGAGTCTTCTGATATGGAGCAGTAGCAGCTCTATTCCGAATGACAAAGCTCCTCACCCTATCCCTGAAAGGAGAGCCCTGAACTCGTTACCAACCTGGAGAGAGCATGCCAAACTTTTCCATCTGAGAATCATGGTCTCAGACTCTGAGGTGCTTATTCTCATCCCATCCCCCCCAGTCCCTTCGCACTCTGCTGCAAAACACCCAAGTGCAAGCTGATGACCATGGGTCAGATGTCAGCAGAACATCATCTGTGAAAAGCAGAGACAAAAATCCTGAAGCTACTAAACCTAACTGGCTCCACCTAGAACTTCTGTCCATAAGAATTCTGAACAAAATCAGTCCCAAAGGGCAGCCCTGGCAGAGTCCAACACCCTCTGAGAACAAGTCTGACTTATTGGTAGCAATGCAAACAGAGCTCTCACCACAGTTGTACTGGGACTGAATAGTACAAAACAACGGTCCTGATATCCCATACTCCAGAAGCACCCCCTACAGGACACACCAAGGAATGTGGTTGAATTCCTTCTCCAAGTCCAACACATAAGTAGACTGGCTGGGCAAACTCCCACCTGCCCTCAAATTATCATCAAGAGGATAAAGTTCTCTTGAGAGATCCAGTGTTAATCAACCAATTAATAACTAAATAAACAGTGTCTTCTTGAATCTGTGGTTGAACTAACAGATAGACTCTCCTCCGCAGCACCCTGGCATAGCTCTTCCCAGAGAGGCTGAGTAGCGCGATCCCCCATCTGTTCACGGCTGCAGTGCACATTTAAAAACAGCATATGACAGGTCACCACTCATCCTAACTAATGTTGCTGATGTTTCTGGTCTCTCTTGGACATGTGCATAAATGCAATCCAATACATGCTTCACTTGTATGGAATTTGACACGTGAACATAACCTTCCAAAAACACTTTACTAACATTGCTATGAACTTGGATACTACTGAATTGCCATGACACGACATTGCAATTCTGAGAACAAGCTCAAATAGATCGATTTTCCCATATCACTGAGCATTGATATTTTATTAATGTAGACTCTGGATTTATGTTGGAGTCAGCCTTGTTTTTTAATTCTGCAGGAACTGTGTTGGATCTTGGTGGAAAAAGTCTCTTTTCAGCCCAGTTATTTTATTCCTTGCCACCTGAGCATAACCTATGGCAGGGTGCCTAGATGATTTTCATGCATATATATTTGATTAACGACATGCCAACATCACTGTCAAGTTCAATGCCATTCAGCGCTGCCAGCTACAAAAGAGTGCCTTTACCTTACATCAGATAATAGAATAGAGGAAATCAGGGGTACTGTTATTTCAGCTTCTTGTAGTGATTTTTTCCTTTGTTTTATTTGTTAATTTCCCCTTTGAAGTGAGTAATGATCACCTTACTTCACAGCATTGTCATCATCATACCTGTCAGCCTTTTTGCAGCTTAAGATGTTCAGAGTGAGGAAACAACACATCTGTTTACATTGTTTTTGTCTGGAGATCAAAGACGCCTCTGACTGCAAACAACTTCAGCAGATGACACAAGGTGCCAAATGTTTCCTCGACATCAGATGGCTTCTCCTGCAATCCATATTGCATTCTAGGCCAAACCTCCCGAACACCATCACAAGTATTTCCCCTGAGGGTCCTTCCCCTCCGTTCATAGTTAAGAAACATCCCTCGGTCGAGGGGTGCACCACATGAAGTTAAACGATTTTGAGGAATTACAATCATAACATCTGAGTTTTGTGCAACACCGATCCGAAAAACAAGACAGAAGAATAGGCAAGATGGGATGGTGAAAAAAAACAGGATATGATGGAGGGGAATCGAAGAGACGATACAAATTATTGCACAAAGGCGGGGCTGCTGTTGGACTCCTCATAAGAATTATTCAAGGAGAAATGGCACCTGGCCTGAGGGAAATCAGCACTGCCTTCAGCCGGATTAGTCCTGGCACAATCTGGACACAGTCTTGTTTGATGTCCCCCACCCATCCGTCTTGTATGTAGTCTTTTATCTCACTCTAAAGTAATATAGTCTTCACTGCAATTCAATAATGGCCCAGCCGAGCCTGTCAGGCTGCGTTTGCCCGTTATCTCACAAAGGCCTGTCCACTCCAGCAACGAGCCACCCGATATTTGTGTGTGTTTGTGTGAGTGTGTGTTTGTAAGTGATTGCATCCCCAAGGGAGGGACTTCATGCTTGTGTATGTGATTGTGTGTATGAAAAAGAGTGAGAGAGAGAGAGAGAGAGAGAGAGAGAGCGAAGGAGACGGGAAGAGAGATGCCAAATCAATTGATGTGTGTCTGCACCATGTGGCAGACAGAGGGGGAAGTGGGGAGACAGACGTTCTATTTATCCCTCAGTGTATTTGTATGTGTGTTTTGACCAGTTATCCTACTTGAGATCTAAATTAAGAAATAGCGCGGCCGATGGGGCAGATGCGGTGGCCATCACCTGTGTGCGTGTGTATGTGTGCATGTGCATGTCTGTCTGTGTCAGCACAAGTGAAGGGTTTTAACTCATTTCCTAATTGGATGAAAGGGGCAGATATGGCCCAGTCTGACCCAGGCCTTGCTGCAGGACAGTGGGAACCACAGTAATTTACCCACAGAGTGACAGCCTCACTGATGCGTTCAGGTTCCCCTGCTGGAATCAGGACAACAATGGGTCAGCCCTTATTCATATCCCAAATTAGATGGACATAGGACTGAAAGATTGACTGACTCAGTGGGGGGCGGGATGGCTTTCACTGATGGTTTGATGTGCAGTTGTACGAAGTGGATGGAATGAAAGATTGATGGATGAATCATAAATACACCAAATGCATGGATATCTTCATAGCAACACCTCTGCATAATGTTGGAGGCTATTTTCACTTCATGTCAGGCTGTAAATGCATCTGCATAAGCAAGCAGCTTTCATTTACCTTGCAGTCACAGGGCATCATGTCCCACAGCTCATTCAGTGCATGCTAATATATGGCAGCACAGGCCTCCCCATCATAATCACCCATAACACTAAAATGAGACGCATGACAGTAAATAGCAGTCAACCCTTACAAAGACTATTTGGTATGGGAATGATTTTTGTTGCTAGCAAACACTTCAGATGGCAATAAATAAAACAGATTTTTTGATATATTAAGCTGCTTCTTTTATTGTCATGCCTCAGTGCAGTCTGTGCATGCAAATAAAGAGATATAGTCACTCTACATATGGATAAGGAGAGTGTGGGGGGGAGTGAGAGGAGTCACATTGCAAATGGTGAGTGATTTGCTTTTGCAATCAAAAACAAGAATTTGATTTAAGAGCTCCAAGAGAGCAAAGCACTTTTTCCCCATGCATAAGCAAACAACTAAAGAATGGAAGAATGAGCGTGCGCATTTCTCATTCACGTTCTTTGCAATGTATTATTACTTTATCACTGTTTGCAAGCTCATGCACACTGTACAGCCTGAAACAGCTTTATTTGTCATACGGGTGTTCAGTTTAGTCCAGGTCTCCTGCTGCCTTAATGTTATCCACTAAAACATGTCAGTGTTATTAAACATGGTGAACACGGAGCAGCCATATGTGCATAGTGTGATACATGTGGCAAGGGTTTGCACACAGAACACTCTGGTGCCAGCATCTGCATGGAGGAATGCGACGGAAACGCCCCGCTGATGCAGAGGGCTCTGAGGGGTCAGCTAGACTTAATTGCACTGAGGGAACATGTGTGCAAGCCCAAGCTGGCGGGGCCACTCTGCGAGGGGGCCGGCCATCTGCCGCCCTGTACTTCTAAATCCTGAGGACCAGTTTAGGTTTATTAAAGGAAATGGCAACCCTGTCAAATGACAGTATGTCTGTATGTGGCTGTGGGCTCATGCAGGTTACTGAGACTTTATTGGAGCAGGCCTATTATTAATAAGCAAGATTTATCTCTGATCAGTGCTCATCTGCGTGCTACAGGATTTATGTTCTTGTTGTTAATGCAAGGTTGAGGCAGGCATTATTGTGGATTTCTGTTTTGGTTCACTCATATTTTTAGGCATTATAACTAAGAGCCTGTTTGCTTATTTTTTACTTTAAAATCCTGTTTTCAAAAGGAATTACTTTTCATAAGGGCTGGTATTGCTGTAATTTCTTGTTTCATTGATTTTGTTTAAAGCTGCCTGTTGAGTTTTTCTCATAAAAAGACTTGTGAAATGTGTTAATCTTGTTGCATAACTCACATAAAATATTTAAAAAGTAACTCATCAGCCCCTGAAAAATCTTATTTTTAATGGATCAGAGCATCATGACATCACCGGATATGGTTATAGGTGCATCACAAGCGGAAACCTCCAGGACTGCAAAATGAAGACAACCTGAAGAAAGCCTGAAGTTCCTCAAATGGCATCTTGAGGCTGACTCAACTTAAAGCAGAAATAACATGTTTGCAGCACAAAAAAGTTGGTCTCTCTTGTGAATTTTCATCTTCATGACATTTATGGAGGGAATTTTTTTTTTATAACATGTTATAAGTAATTTAAGATTAGGGACAGGGCTGCTTTGTGTGACAAGTAGGAGCAGGAGCAGGAGACTGTAGCATCATCATCTTATTTGAGTCATTCAGCGGGACATGGTTTGTGGTGTTTGTGCCTTTTGGAGAATTTTAATGAATTACCTGACAAATTTCATGGCTTACTGTGTTGTCAATATACTAATAGACCATCCAAGAAGTCCGTTGTCTAGTTTAGGTTAATTAAATTCTAGTATTTTTTATGTTATTTAGCACCAGACTTACTGACCATTTAACTCTCACTTATGATGTGCTGGGCATTTCTTCTCCAGCCACCTCTTTTCATTCATATTAAAGTATAGTAAAATAAAAAATAAAACAAAAATATGTATTTATTTGTGATTGCATGTCATTAAATTTTGTCTTCTGTCTCCCATAGTCTGTGTCTCTTTGCTCTCCTTTCTGTCTTCGCTTTCCCCTCACTCTCAACTGGTCGAGAAAGATGGCTGCCCCTCCCTGAGCCTGGTTCTGCTGGAGGTCTCGTCCTGTTAAAAGGAAGTTCTTCCTTCCCACATTTGCTAAGTGCTTGCTCACAGGGGATGGTCTGATCATTGGGGTTTTCTCTCTAATACTATAGGGTCTTTATCTTACAGTGTAAAGCACCTTGTGGTGACTTTTGTTGTTAATTGGTGCTACATAAATAAAACTGAATTGAATGTATTAGGTACACCTGTTTAACTGCTCACTTATGCAAATATCTAATCAGCCAATCATGTGACACCAACTCAATGCATTTTGGCACATAGTAATGGCCAGAAAAACAGGCAGAAGTTCAAACCTAACATCAGAATGGGGAAGAAAAATGATGTGAGTGATGTTGATTGTGGCATGGGTGTTGGTGCCTGATGGGCTGGTTTGAATATTTCAGAAACTGCTGATCTACTTTGATTTTCCAGTAAGACCATCTCTAGGGTTTTCAAAGAATGGTCAAGAAATTCAAATAACCATTAATTACAACCAAGGTATGCAGAAGAGCATCTCTGAATGCACAACACATTGAGCAGATGGGTTACAACAGTGGAAGACTACAACAGGTGTTAGTTCTCTTAGATAAGAGCAGGAAACTAAGACTACAGTTTGCATGGGCTCACCAAAACTGGACAATAGAAGACTGGGAAAACATTGTCTGGTCTAATGAGTCTCGATTTCTGCAGCAACATGTGGATGGCAGGGTCCGAATTTGGTGTAGACAACATGAAATCATGAATCCATCCTGCCTCACATCAACAACTCAGGCTGCTGCCGGTGGTGTAATGGTATGGAGGATATTTTCTTGTCACACTTTGGACCCCTTTGTACCAATTGAGCATTGTTGAAACGCCACAGCCTACCTGAGTATTTTTGCTGATCATGTCCATCCCTTTACGTCCACAGTGTACTCATCTTCTGATGGATGCTTCCAGCAGGAGAATGCACCATGTCACAAAGCTCAAATAATCTCAAACTGGTTTCTTGAACTTGATGATGAGTTCACTGTACTCATATGGCCTCCACAGTTACTAAATCTCAAGCTAATAGAGGATCTTTGGGATGCGGTGGAACAGGAGATTCATATCATGGATGTACAGCCACCAAATCTGCAGCATCTATGTGATGCTGTCATGTCAAAATTGACCAAAATCTCTGAGGAACCTTGATTAATCTATGCCATGAAGATCTAAGGCAGTTCTAAAGGCAAGAAATACCAAGGTGTATCCAGTCAAGTTCTTGGTGAGCATAATTATCAGTGCACACATACAGGTTGCAGGCTAGCTTTCTTTACTAGGATAACAAGATAAATATGACTCTCATAGTAAAATCAAAGCTTCAAAATCTGACTTCACAAACAAATGGGTGATGTCACAACAGCTGCAGCCATCTTTGAATACAGTCATTCGTGCATCCACAACCAGCAGGGGATTTGCGCAGGATCCGAGGTGAACAAAGCTGAAATCTTCACCCAGAAAAGACAGAAATGCTGCTTCACAGCATGGTATTAAGCTCGTCTTTAAAGTCAAACTGAGAAGCTAATCCTTTCATTTGAGGGAGTTTTTAATGATGGGCAGTGGGGCACTAGTTTAGGCTTGATCCCACAAGGGCACAGAATGATCATATACCAACACAAGCTTTTGGAAAGCTTTTGGGCACTGTATTTATGCATGTGTCAGGATTTCATAGATGTGAAGTTCTAGTTGTATCAGACAATTTGGCTTGTGAGTTACTTTCTGCATAAATTTCAGCTGCAGGGCTATCAGAAGAAAACAAATTGTATGACTGAATGAAAACGTTTACTATCTAAACCTTAAACTGTCGTTAATTTAATACAGACCCAATCTTTACTATGTGTGTCCTTGTAGTCTGGTGCATCTCATTCTGCATGCAGCAAAACATGGTCACTAAAATAACCTTGAACAAGCTAAAGATAACCACTTTGGACATGAAAAGACACAGCTATTTGGACTGATAATAAGAGGTGCAAGTCGCCAAGTGCCAGTGCCACTGTTGCATGTGAAAGCTTGCATTCTGACTGCGTGTCTTTGTATCTATTTTTACACTGCACCATATTCATTAAGGCTGATGACTGATAGGCTACTTTGTTGGCAGCCGGCGTCCAAAGCATTATGCATTGACCTTGGGTTCTGAACTAGGGAGACTGGCCTCTAAATAAAGAGAGGGTTGCCACTGGGTTAATATGAGTATTCCACAGGACTAAAACAGCGGCTTTTAGGCAATGGCAGCATGCAGATCGAGTACATGGACACTTTACAGGTGTTCATGTGGAGGGTTGGCGTGCATGACTGATGTAAGTTAATCTGCTTTGACTTTCAAAACTGCTGTAGTAGCTCACTGCCGTTAGAATACAAACAGTAATACAACTGCTTCAGTAACACTCAGTTCACTGCATACACATTTTATAAATGTCCTTGACTGTACTTTAAGATGACCGAAATCAACATTCGAGGGAAATAAGCCTCTTGCAGTCGTAGTAAATAAGACCCTTGACTGTCAGGTGAAGTATTTTCATATTTTAGAGGAGGGATGCCATACACTCATGAGGTGGTTGTTCAAACTACTAATTTCATCTGAGCGAGAGGTCTGAACCATTGTCAGTCTTACCAATAAAGATATGATCCACAACCTGCAATATCACCCTGAAATAAGATGGTTAAGTCGGGTCAAGCAATGCCATATTTATTTGATTTATAACAATAGACTGAATATAATGGTAAAAAATTAGAAATTGTTGAAATTTTCCTCATCAATCAGTAAACTGATGGTATATTAAATGCAACTGTTTTCAGAATATTTTTGTATTTCATTACAGTCAAAGAATCTAAATCTTCTTCTTCTTCTTCTTTCGGCTGCTCCCATTAGGGGTCGCCACAGCGGATCATCTGCCTACATCTCACTCTATCCCTTGCATCCTCTTCCCTCACACCAACCCTCTGCATGTCCTCCTTCACTACATCCATGAATCTTCTCTGTGGTCTTCCTCTTCTCCTCCTGCCTGGAAGCTCCATCCTCAACATCCTTTGTCCAATATATCCACTATCCCTCCTCTGAACATGTCCAAACCATCTCAGCCTTGCCTCTCTGACTTTGTCTCCAAGCTTCTCAACATGAGCTGTCCCTCTGATGTACTCATTTCTAATCCTGTCCATCCTGGTCACTCCCAGGGAAAATCTCAACATCTTCAGTTCTGCCACCTCCAGCTCTGCTTCCTGTCTATTTGTC
>VUQH01033540.1:0-11038 GCA_015106775.1 Etroplus canarensis | reverse complement strand
CTATCTTTAAAAAAAAAACAAAAAAATAACAAAAAAAAAAAAAAAAAAAAAAAAAAAAAAAAGAGGGCAAGAGTGCTGGTTTTTCCTTTATCTGTCACCTGTCATTTTAAACAACTCAATCTCTCATCTCACAGCTACAGTATAATAAACACATTATGCATCATCACATAGTGGTGTTATATATGAAGAAAGGCTATACTCAATATTATTTAATACACAGTAACACAGTGAAGATAGGTTAATTTAGAGTTACTCAAACACATTTTTTACATTCTCTTATTTGCCCCGTGAGTGACCTATTCTGACTTCTGTATCAAACACTGTAGAGATGTGCAGGGAAAAAAATCACACATTTAATTCAGACTGGTAAATCCCAGTTCATATTTTTGAGGAGGTTCACACCTGCTGGAGCAGATATAGATAAATATCACTGTGTTGTCTTTTTAATTCTTACCACTCAGTGTTTACATTATTTATAGATTGCTTAAGAGAAATATGATGCAATAGTAGGCGAACATCAGTGGTTGCTGTCTTTACTCATTTATCTATTCGACGCAAGGAAGCATGATTATTATTGTGTTTGTCAGCACCCTACTACTCACATAATTTCTTGACTTTCAGAAGCCTCTGTTACAGACAAATTAAATTATGGGAATATTTGGTGTGATGCTGGCTTTTTATAGTAAATAATGCATTATCACAAATAGCCAGTTACTCAGATTCGCAACACACTGCAACAAATCCCATGTAAGACAGGAGGGTACAGGGATATACAGTGTGCTCTAAAAGTATATGAATTGTTGAGAAAAAAATGCTGTTTTTCCATTAACTTAAGGATTTGTAATTGAAAGATGAGTGCAAAATAAAAACAGCAAAAATTAATTTTAATTAATTTAAATTTTTTTAACATGCAACTTTATTATTTCACAGAAAAGAGTGTGTTGCATTGATTGCCACACTTTCAGGTGTGCAGTGGTTAGTTAACTGTATGCCTCTAATGACGGTCAGGTGTGTCTTGCTGCATGGTTTGTTGCACACAGAAGTGGAGTGAGTATCCTTCCCTTATTTCAGTTCATCTGTTCATCAGTTAATGCTTTTAGGAGTTCTAAAGAGCTTATATATAAAGACCTTAAAAACTGGCTATGACAGAAAAAACAGCTCATCTGTAAGGAGGAATAGCAGTCACTGGGAACCATAGCAGAGGAAATTGACCTATTAAGTACAGCAGTGTGGCAAAGCAAAGGGCAGGTTTTGCTATGAAAAAACTGCAGCTGGTGAGAGAAAAATCTTTAGCGCTATAAAGAAAAACCCTCGCTAATATTACTGCCAGTCTAGAGAGAGGATGATATCACAATTTGCAACTCAAAGAAAACTGGATGGGGAATTATTCAAACATCTTATCTACCAAGGCTAGATTGGAATTTTCTCGAAAAAGCAAAAACTAGCCAGAAATGTCTTGGAACAAATGAAACCAAAATTTCCAAAAGTGATGTAAAGCCAGAAGTCCAGACAAAGACCGAAACTACTTGTGAGCCAAACTATTCCATCTTATTGGGAAAAAATGAAGGAGCTAATAACATGGTCTGGGCATTCTCTGTATGGCTGTATCGGATGATGACTGCAGCAGAATAAATTCACAAAAAAAAGTTGTTTGGCTAAGCATGAAACAATTCTCCCAATCTCATTTAGCGGACCTTCATACTGCAAAAAAAGACAATGACCCTAAACACACTGTCTGTGAAGCCAAAGCTTTTATCAGTGACCGGCAAGCCAGTCCCCAGATTTAAAGCCTGTTGAGCATTTTTCTCCAGCTGAAAAGAAGATTGAAGACAGAAATCCCCTGTAACAAACATCAGGTGAAGGCAGCTGATTTGAAAGCGTAGAAAAGCAAAAATGATAACAAACCTTTCATTATGTCAGAGATCTGCAGACTTGATGTCATTTCTTCAAAGGGCTATTTAGACTTTATGAATTTATGGAGGAGATAAAATTAGAAAGCGATTGTTCATATAAAAATAACATGAAATAAAAGGTAAAAGATAGCTTCTACCTTTGCTTCACTCGTATTTTGGTCTCAAATTAAATGCAATAGCAAATGAACTTTTGAAATGGAAGAATAAATGGAATTTAAAAGTCGAAAAGGATATTCCTATAAGTGTCTGAATGCTATGAAAGCTAGAATTTTCACTGCCGTCAAAGAAAAAGCAATCTGATGTTAAAGATAAATCAGACCTTTGAAGATATTTATATGTCTGCTTCGCATGATAAGCCTCATGCACATAAACAAGTTAGAACTTTTCAGAATGGGAAAACTTCTCAGCAAAAATGTTTAACAGCAGAAAATTATGCAGAAACGGCAGTGGGGGTAGTCAAAGTCATAAAGAATGTTCAGACTTTGTGAGAATGAATGAATGAATGAATGAAGACTGTATCAACAAAAGATTAAATCTGATGTGAGTCTCAAGTACCAGGTGCAGCATCTAACCTCAAGTACCTGAACTCAATCCAAGGAACTCTGCAACATGCCATTAAACTCAACCTCACTATGAATTACTCTTGCTATCTTACTCTTTGGAAGATAGGAAGAGTCCACAATATAATCATTCCACTTTACTGAGCTTAATGTTTTTTTCTTAAAGAAAATGTGAATGTGAATGTTGTGCTTTCTCCCCCAGCCTTTTTTTACCTAAAGTCTTTTCATACTGCATTTCCTTACTGGTACCTCATTAGCAGATATGTATGTTGGATGTGTATGATTGTTTTTTAAAATATTTTTTATGCTGTTTTGAACTGTTGTCTGTGACATGTTTTTTGATGACTCAGATGAAGGCCACAGGCTTAAATGTGTCTGTAAAGTAATAAAGTTGTTCTATATACTACAAGTGCTGCTATAGCTTTATCCTCTTCAAAGTTTATGCTCCTCTCCGTGCAACTTGGAAGTAGGTGAAGTTGTGCCAGAAGCCTCTAGTCTGACTTCTGAACATGAGACACTTTTCCTCACAGCACAGTTACTTACTGGTTGAGATGAAAATGTTTTTCTATCACTGGCTCGTTTTTAATACAAACCTGAAATAGAACCAAATTCCAGCAGCTGCTTTCTTTTCAGTGAGTAGCTTTTACTATCAGTGATTACTGTCACTTTACAGTGATTGTAATAATGTGTTGCCACCTAATGCATTAAAAACCAGCAATTGTGTGATAAGTGTGTGCTATAAAGAGAAAGCATATTGCGACTACATTATTCATATGTAATTAAAATTCATGCCCCTCCATCTCCTGGATACACCTGAAAATGTTAAATATTTTAGTGAGTGCATGTATAAATATAGCTAGTTCACGGGTTTGACCCATGCGACTTGACGTCAGTATGAAATGACTCTGCTCCTTAATATTCTCTTCCACCACTCCACCTTTTTGTCAGAACATTTACATGTGGAACAGCGATCACTCGAGGATCATATGGGATATTTGTTTCTTCCACTGTCGTGGTGTGTTGACCTTTGACCCTCCTGGGTTTTGCGCCTACTATTGAAGAATGACCTAACTGAATTGGTTTGGCTAATTGTGTTTGACAGCTGAAAACCACAAACCACAGACTATGCTAATTAGTACCATTTTCAAAGAGAGAGAATCGGTTGCTAAGGAAAATAATGACAGTGAGCTCATTGGATTACCCACACAGTTTTCTACTCAAGGCTGTCCTATATTTGGAGCAATTCAGTATTTGTCTTTTTAGATGTAAGGGAGCTGTCATTCGGATGAGGAAGATTAAAGGCAGGGTCCTATAGAGGCTATGTTGTATAATATGGCCTCTATAGGACCCTGCAAACACTTCACTGACACACACTCTTTCTAACAGATTTTGCCAAATAGGACAGAAAATTAAATCTCTCTCTTGTTTGAACTGCTGCTGAAGTCTGTCAGCACTAATGTCTTGTTTTCTTATTAATTTGAGAACCTCATTTAAGAATTGTTTCTTCTTATTATGTCTTTGTCCAGCTGATTGTAGCCTATAAAGCCTAAGCCATTTGTATCTTATTTACTAGATATCGTTGGCAATAATAGTATTCCACTTGAAAAGATGAAAGATTGATTTCTGTCAAAGTAAAAATCTTTCATCCTCAGTTTGCATTGTTCACAATGAAAGAAGTGGTTACGCCGTTGTCTGCATTCTTTTTCGCAGAGTGCAAGTTCTCCTTCTTACCAAGCTTGTGAAGGGTTGGAGATAATCTTCTTAAAATTTAGATTAGAGTCTGTAATAATCATGTTAAAGATTAAAATTCCCACTTCTAGAAACACAGCTGTGTTGACTTCCTGTAAAACCACAAATACGCTTTTGCCTTTGTGATTGTATTGGTTTGAAGTATGACAGCAGCATCTGGTCTCTTTGAGCTTGATGAGACTCAGTGCACAAAAATCACAAGGCAGCAGGGGTAAAAATATGTACACAAGCAACCACTAGAAGAAAATAATTCCATTTATTTAATTGCCCAGTAACATCTTTAGTCAATAGTGTAGTGCTAAGCTGCAGTCACTATATCATAGGCAGACACATAGGAAAACATAAAAGAAAAGCATACAGCAACAGGTCAGAGATATGCTGGCTGAAAGCAGTTGGCAAAGGAAATCCAAGAAATGAAAATCTAGTGCCCAAACTTAAGAAATGATTAGGACTTACATTATACACAAGAGATATCACTCAAATCAGTAGTAAATGCTACATCTACATTGTGATTAAAAGTATGATTACCTGAATTTAATCATTGGATATACGAAAAAATAATTTTTCCAGGTCCCTCAGTTATCAACATTGTACAGAAAAGATTCTTAATTTTCTCATGCTTTTGATTCTGACAATAGTGGTAGCCTCGTGCCCATGAAAGGCAAGTATCAGTTACAGAATGAAATGCTTATATAAAGCAATTTATTGTCTAAACCTTAATTTTCACTGCTGTTGGAAATGTGAGACACTGTTGGGTACAATTTCAGCAATTAAGGATGTCTCAGAAGACACATTTCTGAGAGCTTTAAAGAAAATTGCTTTCTGCAACATAAAGGAAAGCTTAAAGCTAGAACAGGCTTGATCAAAAATAGCATTCATTCAAACTGTTTTTTTTAATAAAAATTGATCATTTTTGAAAACAATAACTCCACAGTTTAAGTCAATATTTACAAATGGTGCATGTAAGAAGGGCCTTTTTACATGCAAAAGGCAAATAAGACAACTGTTGCAACATATTGTATGTGCAATTTGGCTTCTACTATGACACTCTCCAATCATAAACCGAACCTTTGAGCGAAACAAGCTTATTACCTGTTCCAAAAAATCCAAACAAACCAGGATTGCTGTAGCCAAAGGACAACGGAGGGTGTCTATTAAAAAATCGGAGGTTTGAGCTTAGTTTATACCTCTCATGCACCATTTCATTGCTCAACAGCTTGAATGGAGTGAGAGCGAGAGGAGCAGAGATGCATATTCAATAGTACTAACAACCTCATGCCCTCTACCCATAGCTACTCGTGTAACAAGTAAATTATGGCCAATTCACAATTTTTTCATTGGTTTCATTCATTGGCATAAATATGTTTTGCATGCAAACATGCTTTTTGCAAGTGAGGAATTGTTTGGGTTTTTAAGCCAAAAAAAAGGAAACAAGGCAAGTGGATTACATACAGAAAATGTCAAGTTGCTTACAGTTGTCGCTACATAACCTGTTAGTTGCACTCACCTTGAGGAGCAGTGCTTAAAGGAGGATATTAAAGTTACAGCAGACTTGCACTATCAGCAGACTCATCAGCAGACTAGTACATTTTAAACTGTAGATATTAGTCTAAGGGATGCTTTTACTGACCTAAAGCACACCCAAAATTTAAATTCTTAGCTTTTTTGTTGTTGGCAAGTGTCGATTATTTGTTAATTGATTAGGAAACCAAGTAAATAGACAGACTTTTTATCTAGTTAATATGGTCAGTTATAAAACTTCCAAATTAGTCTTTCACTTAAAATTGTTTGCATCCAAGGTTTTTGTACATAAACAATGTTGATAATCGAGGGCCAAGGAGTCCTGTCAGTGCTGTCAAGTCAAAGATTAAAGGTTTGCTCTCAAATGCTATGTTAGACTAGGTTAAGACACAACATAGAACGAATAAAGGTCACAGAAGTACATCACAGAAAAATCGGTATCAGCTCTGCTCCCACTGACAGAGCTTGCCACTGGCTCCATTTCTCTTGGCCAAGCTGGTGTGTGAGTTGCAGTAGTACATTTAACAAAAGCGTAGCACATCACTGAAGTCTTAATTTGTCTCACCGGTCTTTTATTTGCATGAAGATAACTGACTGCTCGGCTTGTTAAGCCTGTGCATGAGAGGATATCATCTTCACCTGGAGGTCTATAGCTACACCAGCTGACTCTTCCTCTATCCTACTACCACCAGTTTTCAACATTCTATCAGCCTCTGGAAGAGCAGTCACACATGCCTTGACACAGGCATTGGCAGAAACCATAAACTAGGCAAACTGTTAGGCTTGATGGCACTAAACTAACACATACAATGCCCAGAGTCACTCTCTGAATCACTAGCAAGTAGATTCCTAGAGGAAGTGAGCCAAAGTATAAGAAACCCAGCAGCCAGACCAGGATGCGTGGGACATGATTACAGAACTTGGACAGGGCATCCTGATCTGCTGGCCCATTGGAGCCTATAGATACTGAGTCCAGGCTTTGCTCAGCATAGACGTCTGAGCTGCCATTTTGGCTCGGGGAGTGTTGTGAGTCCCTCTGCACCTCCATTATAGTGATGACCAGGCAGTTGGATGAGTCACGAGATGGACTGGAGGAGGAGAAACTCTTTGGAGTCAGGACCACCTCCCGGTTTTGGTCAGAGTTCCAGGATTTGTCCCTCAAAGCTAAGTGGGACATTATGTTAACGTCGTCAGGCAGGGCTGAAATCTCCTTCTCAGTGATCTCAGTTTGGTGTCGGCAAAAGGGGCAGGAGATACAGCCTGCACCGTCAGCAATATCCAGGATTTTAATGAGGCAACGGGCACAGACCCGGTGCAGGCAGTCCAGGATTTTAGGCTTGCGGTGATGAACATTGTAGCGCTGGTAACAGATTTTACACTCCAATTCCTCTGGAGCAGGACAGTCCTTCTCCTCTAACTCAGCTTGAGGACAGCTCATCTTCAAGTCATGTTCTGGAGAAACATACAGAGATAGATTAAGAAAAAAAATCAGCATTAGAATAACAATTTTTCATGTTGCGGAGGATCACGAGTGACTTTAACAAGGATCCAAGAAAGCTAACTTGGATTTAGGAGAAGACACTGAAACAAGAGTGTGCTTGTGGTTACAGTGTCTTGTATCTCTGTGCAAAACCACAAAAAGGTCAGGGCTCTTCTCTGACTGCTTTGACTCTGTGTACCTGCTGGTGATGAAAGATTTATGATTTGGGAGTTGGATCTGGGTGTTACCCCAGTGCCCTTTGTGGCAAAGTAAGAGCCAGGAGTGCTATTGATCACTGGGGAAAGGTGTTACAAAGAGCTGTTCCCTGAATATTTTCATTGATTCAGTATGTTTGTGTAGTGTTGTTGCAGTACTGGAATTAAATGGCAGGCCCTTGAATTCAGGTTTCACATTGTTCCTTAATTTTTATGGATTCATTCAATATCTCTTGGATTATTTAAAGCCCTGCTTGGAGTTAAATTCCATCTTTTAGGATATGGAATAGTAGAGCAGTGTAATTCATTTAAAGAGTCCCATTGTTGTCCCTGAGGAAACTGATGTTTTAGTTGGCATTAATATGTGCTACCTGAATTACTCACAGCCAGTTATAGTCACAGCCAGGGTGGTGCCTATCACAACTGTCATAAGGTGAAGGGCAGGTTACATCCTGGATGGGTTACCAATCCATTTCTTTCTTTCACAGATAAACAGAAAACCACACAGTCACTCTCACATTCACACCTATGGCCAGTTTAGGTTCATTATTTACCTAACATGCAAGTCTTTGCATAGTGGGAGAAAGCAACCCAGAGTAAACCAACACAGACAGAGGGAGAGCATGCAAACTACAAAAAAAGTCTCAGCTGACTGCAGAGATTCAAATCAGGAACCTTCTGTGAAGTGACAGTGCTAACCCCTGCATCACTGTGCTGCCCTAATCATCAAGTCCAATGCAGAAAATTAAAATCTTTATTATAAAACTGAAAACAAACGTGTAACAATTAATCATGACTTGAATTCATTCTTTTAATGAACATGAATAAGTAGGATATCCATGGCTAGGATACAGTATATGTTATAACCAATTTAAATATCCATCAAGGTGTTTGTAGTTACCTAAAGATGCTTCATTGTTTCCATACCAGACAGAAGTTTTAGAGAGTTTTACAATTTCAAGTCCTGGTCTCATGAGTTGTATATGCTACAGTAATCATCTACCAAAAAACAGCCTCTATAAAGACAAAGGTAAGTTATGATCTAATGTTAAAGTTGATACCAGATTATGTATGTCATCAACATTATGCTGTATTCTTCTCTGAATCAGCACTAGTTGCCAACAGCTTCATAGGGATTGTATTGAAATACTCACAGCTGTTGAAGTAATAAAAACTAAGATATGAACGCTGCAATAACCAGTTGCCTCCATGGCCAAAGATCTGTAACACTAAAAACTTATTAACAAGGCCAACATGTGAAGAAGTAAAGTAAAAAAGATTCCTTTTTGATGTTGTGTATTGTGCTGTTGTGCCTACCGAGCATGTTATGAGATGTTCATAATTCAGGATGCAGAATGTGTTTGTAAATATCTTTAATTTTAAATTAAATCAGAGATCGTGAGTCCGACAAAAATTTTTTTAAATTCTTTACGTTTTGTGTATTTATTTATTTATTTGCTCATTCAGCTGAAGGACCAGAAAGTTAATGCCATGGTGAGGCGTCCATCACCAATCCACAGTTCACAAAAATCGCTGCTCCCATTAGAGCATTAGTCAGATTTTAGTGAAATTTGCACACATTGATCACATAATAATTCTTAACCTAAACTGTGCTCAAGGTCATATTTGTTGGTTTACAGGCATTTTTCCATTTTCACAAGATTCATACTACTATATGAATCTTGTGTATTCATACATACTAGTATTGATCTAGATTGTAATGTTCATAAAATGAGTGTTTGTGTGTGCCCCTCTGACATCAATACATAAATGCAGTCATTAGGCTTATTTATGGCATAACAATGTCTTAAGCTAGTTCAGGGCTGGTCAAGAAATAGGGCTGTTGTCTTTGATGAGTCTGTTTGTGAGCCTCCTTGACTTCTTAATGGATTTTAGCTCTCATTAGTTTGCACAATACAGCCAACCAGTGGCAAGGAAAACGTATCACTTTACTTAGGTAATTCTCACATTACAACAGCCTGTGAATTGTAAAGGATCTTGAGTCTGATGAGCCACTACAGCACTGACATTGTCGTTAATCATTTTAAGTGCTTAGTGGCAAGTGAAATAATCTGTTATTATTGTGAGTATGCACCTTCAGCTACTCCCTTGTATTTGCCTCAAGGGATCACAACAGCAAATTAATCTGCACTGGTAATATGGGAGAGGTTTTATGTCAAATGCCCTTCCTCCAGATCAAGATCATGAATTCTTCATTGTCATTATGCATTCACATAATGAAATTTCTCTTTGTAGCTCTCATCTTAAATAATTTAAAAAACACACACAATAATAAACAAACACACAATAATAACATTTTTTTTGCGTAAATGATGGAATAAAAATAGGGTAAAAAACAAATGTGTGTCCTGACACAGTCCTCCATAGGGAGAGGACCTGTGTCCCTGCCAGGAATCAAACTAGTGACATTTTGCTGATACACTACAGAGACACTAATCTTTTAATATGGGGAGTATTGCAAGGAAAATGATGTTATGGTTGAATGGTGGTAATATGGTGGTTATGTGGTCAGTGGGCGTTACCTGTCGTTAAATTAATATAATGGAGTGAAGAGGAATGAAGTGGTAACCTATTGGTAAAATTATAGCATTAGAAAGTTACTGCTAGAGAGTGAAATGTTGATGGATGTCATGACAGAAAAAATACTAACGTTTACAAGACAAGTAATTTGATGTTGAAACCTGTCAAAAAATACCATGCGTTCAACATCCTTTATTTATATTTATATATACTTAACTGAGTATCTGTAATGCAAGCAATTTCCCCCCTGTTAATAATTAAGTATTCTGATTCTGATTTGCTGCACACCAACATTCTTTAATATATACATTTCACATACCATTCAAACTTTTTTAGAAATGTAAATCCCGACTGTCCTGATAGCAATGCAAACTGAGCTTTAGTTTGCTAGAAAGCATAGCGTGATAAGCAACTCACTTGCCACCACTCTGGGTGATAGTTCAGAATACATAAATGCAATTGGAAATGATATTGTAATGAAGTACTATTTCAATGTAATTCCACAGCCATTCAGTTGTTATATAAAACTACTGCAGATCAATTCCCATTGTTACTGTCACATATTTGTTTTGCATATTAGAAAACATATTTGAGCCATGATGGGTTTTCTGAAAACTTGCCTCCAGAGACTCGGCCCGAAGATCTTCTTATTTTCAGTGAAGAAAAAAAAACCCACTGAATTTCTTTCTAATGTCCCTGGGGGTTGTGAAATATGTGTGATCACACAAATGGGACCAAATACTTAGCAGGAAGTCATTTTCAGAACACTATTTTACATTGCCATATAAACTGAGAACATATTTAAGTGGAGCCGGGAGGACACGTACTCTTCCCCCAGCTACTGTTGTGGTAACATCAGGCATGACCCAGCTGCAATCTGGGTTGTGTAAGTGTTGTGGTGTGCTGATTTTAAACTACTTCTTCTTCTTTCGGCTGTTCCCGTTACTGGTCGCCACAGCGGATCATCTGCCTCCATCCCATCCTATCCCTTGCATCCTCTTCCCTTACACCCACCCTCTGCATGTCCTCCTTCACTACATCCATGAATCTTCTCTGTGG
>VUQH01033539.1:12120-30748 GCA_015106775.1 Etroplus canarensis | reverse complement strand
ACTTTTTTGAGATTTGTTGCTGCCATCAAATTCAAGATGAGCTAGTATGTTTAATGAAATGGTTAGATGTCTCACTGTCAATATTTGATATGTTTTCTGTGTTCTTTTGTGAATAAACTATTGGTTTATGAGATTTGCAAATCATTGCACTGTGGTTTTTATTTCTGTTTCACACAGCGTACCAACCTTTTTGGAAATGGGGTTGTAATATTGGCTTGAATAAAATAGCTTTTGAAGGTAAAAGAATATTAGTCGCTCTTGTGTTCATAGCTTCACAGCACCTAAGTGGGATAACAAAAAAGTGCAACTTTAACTTTGGTTTTTATTTCTAAAGCTTGCATTTGCAGTTTTGTTTTTTTTTAAAAGTGATGTGAGTTATGTCAATTCCTCCTATGCAGGAAACTCACCGGGCTGAAAAAGGATGATGTTTACTGCAATCTGCGGGTGCCCGACCAGCTTCAGAAAGCCAAAGATGAAATCAACCTTGTTATCCTCACAGGTGGGTATCTGCTGTATGATGAAATATGTCAAAATAACACTGATATTTGATGTAAGATTGAGTATTGCTGTCTTCAAATTTGTAAAGCTGACTACGGTTATATGAACAGTGAATTGCAAATCCTCTTTCTTGTATTTTGTTGTATGCTGTAAATTAAAACATGATTAATTTTCAGTATGAGTGGCATAAGACTAGTGATAGAAGGATTAGTGTTTTCTTTATCTCTTTGCTAAGGTCAGGGGATCTTCTGCATAGATGTTAAACTCTGGAGAGGCACAGTGTCTACTCACAACCAAAACTGGCATGTGCAAGTGAAAGAAGAGGACCAAAACTTTTCCAATACCTACATTGAGCGGACTGAAGATCCACTCAAAGCTATCATGGTAATAAAAAAGACACATTCTATCTGAAATGTTGCAATAGCCTCGTGAAAACCTAAATGTCAAACTGTCTGCCACACTTAAGTCCAAGGTCCAACCAATTGTCCGTTACACTGTTTTCATCCAAACTGTGGCCGGGTTAAGAGATTCTGAGTCACTATAACAATTTATATGGAAATTTCAAACACTAGAGAAGTGCTTCCTAAACTTCCCAAGTGGGCACTTTTCATCTAAAAGGCCATAATTGTATTCACTGTTCGAGGGGGGTGGGGAGTGAAAGCAGGCAGGTGCCTAAACACAGCTGTCACCTTATGTGCCTGGGTCTGTTAGGAGTCATTCATTTCCATTTCTATAGATGCTCAAATTGGACTTGAAGCTCTACAGAACAGTCCAATGGCAAACACACTGTGCATTATTGAAATAGTTTCTGCTTGAGTTGGATCTATTAACTTCATTAATCAACACAAAACACGACAAATTCGAGGTTATGTTTTTTTGTTTTTTAATGGGTCCTCCTTGAAATTTAAAAGTGGACATCTGCATTGTGTGTCTTTCAGGTTATCTTAACAGGAATGTTGAAATATCCCATGAATGTGAGCACACACTAAAAATGATGAGTCTGAAACATTTAAAAAGTTAATCAATTGAGCTTCAGATTTGATAATAATAACCCAAACTTCTAAAATGCTTTCTAATTGCAGACAGATTATAATTATGACTTAAATCAGATACTGATAAAGAAAAACTACATATAAATAAAAATTATTGTTAGGTACCTCCCTAAAGTGTATCTCTCTCCTAGACTAAGGCAACTAACTTATGCAGCCATCTGAAGAGGAGTGGAGTGTCTGTGCGCCAAAGTCTCTTCTTCCCCAGAGTCATCTTCCTCTCTCCAGACTGCGAGCTGGATAAGGAGCTGAGGAAGAAGAGGGAGCTGGTCTCCCACAGTCAGATAGATGACTTTTTCAGATCCTTCAAGGAGGGATATATGGCCTGGATATCAGATGCGCTGACTCCCTCCTGGATTTCTGGTAAGTGGGCCTCTAAAAATATGCATAAATACTTTAATCAGTTTTCTAACATACTACAAAAATCATATCTAAACCAGAAGTGATATATAACATGGTATATATCAGTTAGTGAGTCCTAAGACTTGTGAGCATATCCTTCAATGCTGGAAAAAAAAAAAAAACGCTCGTAGATTAGCTGACTTTATCAGCTTCACTTGATATTTTTTAACAATGTAATGAAGTCGAGCAATAAACTTAATAAAACTAGAAAGGCTTTTGGAAAGAATGCTACCACTTCAACTTGTGTTTTTTTGTCCTGCAGGTCATCTGTCATACAGGCAGATGGAGTCAGTGCGAGAGGTCTTGAGGAGAGTGGGAACGTGGGATCTGGTGCGCCTGCACTGTGGTGAGCAGCTGAAAGGAGACTACCAGAGTTGCCCATACATAGCTCTCAACCGCCAGGAGACAGACACCCTGGAGTTTTCCAGAGTCAGGACCCTTTCTTCTGATTCACTGTGGGCCCTGCTGGGACACACTCCGCAGGTCAGGCCGCTCATCTGAACCCATCAGAAACATAAATGCTATTTGTAACCTGGGACTGAATGCTCTGTCAGAGGCTCCAAATGATAATGTGAAATTACACCCAGCATGAACCAGCAGATGGCAGTAGCACTTTATGACTGTCTCAGTCAATTGTTCTGGTAACTGGAAAAACACAGGTGTGACTTGTGCTGAAGACCCCAGAATATGACACCAATTTTACAGTTGTTTGAGTACAATTAGGGTCATTTAAAAAATGGGAAAATTACTGCATAAACAACAGATTAAGTGGTACAATTTAGCCATTTATGAAAAAAATAGTTTGTACAGTTTTTTTGACCACACCACAGAGTTAAGTGTAACAGTACAATGTTCAGCATGTAGGAGTAAAGCAATAAAAAATAGCCAAATTTGGCTGCCTTCATTCTAATGTGTTCTCTTAGATTATTTTCATCAACACTGGGAATTAATATCTGGCTCAACTCGTCATTTCATTTTACTGAAAGTATTCATTCTGCCTAAGTACAAGGTACTCATTGGTTTACTTGATTTCATTAAAAACAGCTTCACAGGCTAAAACGTGTCCTTTGAGCTCATTGAAATTCAGTTGCAGTTTTGGGGTTTCAGTGCATAAACAGATTTGATTCAGATTACCTAAATGTTGCCTCTTCAAATGGCACTACCAAATCTTAACTGTCACTGTAACAATGAATGTAAAGGTTTTTCAAGTGAAAGTTGAATTGAAGTGTTTATAGAATATTCTATCATTATATTCTATATAATTGTATAGAATATTAGATTTACAGAAAAGGTATCTCAGTGTTGCGTGCAAGATAATTTGTTGAGTAAACTAAAGGTTACCTCTTAAAGATGAGTGAGTGTGACCCTGCTCAGCATCCATTACAGATTCACACCCACCCTCAGCACCCAAACACTCAGCCTGGGCTGTCTGTACAAGCCTGCTCGGGCTTTAGTATGCCCCCCCTTCCACCCCACTGTCAGACTGTATGTACCCCCCCCTTCGCCTCCAGCTGCTGTGTATTTGATACATGACCCAGCAGTCATTAGACAGTCTCCAGTGGGCTCTTTTCTAGCCCAAGGGGACACACACATGACAACAAAATATATTATTTTCAAAGAAATATTTGTAATGGAGGCACAGCAAAGTGAACCTCATCCCAATAGTTTTTTAAATGTAAATTGGAGAGTCAATGGTAATTATGCTTTTGAGATATTGGTTTTATTTCTCTGATCTGGTTTTAGTTATTTTGGTGCAGTAACCAGAAGGATATATGGCTTATGCCACCTGATTTCTACAGCAAACATCTGAAGCATTTTCTCTATTTAATTCAATGGCTGTCACTTACTTTGTTTTTTTTTTTAAAGTTCTTTGCTCATGTGTAGCAGCTGCCAGGGGAAGCTTGGGGGGGATGTCAAAGAAACCTGATAGCTAACCCCCTTTTCAGAGCCCACAAATAATGCATGCTTTTGATTTTTTTTACTTGTAAACACATGGGCTTGAAGATCCCCAATATGACCTACAGTTTCAATCAGGCATCTGTTTGCTTGTATGAAGTGCCGCTAGATGCATTCACAAAGCTGCTATGGAGGCAGTAGGTGTGTTTCCTGTGGGCATAGGCAATTACTCTGCAGAGAATGGGATGGCTACATGCCCTAAAGTGGAGAATGATTGAGTGGAGTGGCTGTAATTTATTAATTATGGTCTATATTCTTAGACCACGGTTCTGGCTTCATTCAATTTGTATGGATTGTGGGGTAATTACGGTGTGTATGTGTGTGTGTGTATGTGTCTGTGTGTGTTAAAGAGAGAGAAGGAGTTGAAGATCTATTCATGTCATAATTTAAAGTGCAGGTTACTTATGATATTCATCTTCATATTGTCCCCTCTTCTGATAAGGCTGATAAATTCAGCCCCTGAATTTAAAAAAGTTTCTAACTTGCCAGCAGCGTATACGGAGTGTCTATTAATTGCATAGCTGTGAAGCAACAATTAAGTTCCTTTGACCGTAACTTGACTACACAGCCCTGCCGGCTGATTAATAGAGGCAAAGCCAGTAGGCGAAAAGCTGCAAATTCACAGACAACATCTCAGCTAACAGAGAATGGTAAAAATAATTAGATCTTGGTTGCCAGAGATACATCTTGTCTCCCTGACAGGCTACAGATTCCACACAAATGTTGGTTGTTAATTTAACTCCACCATGACATTCCTCTCCGTTTGGCCATCTCCCAGGCTGCACGCGTCACAGGCCTGTAATGGACAGCCTGGTGCACTTGGTGCTTAGCACAGAAAAGGCAGAGAGGGGAGACATCAACTGCTTTGTGTGATAATGAATGGAGGCACACAAAAGGCCAGGAGCAGGCCATTTACAAAGCCTGCAAATTCTGCTGTCTAAACAGATAATATTGGCAGCCAGCGTGTCTTTTTGGTTTCTTTCCTTTTTTGTAGTGAAAAAAACAGTATTATTCTATTTGAGGTAAATACATGCATCCCCCATTACTGTTACTTATAACTCATTTATGATAATCAGTAGCTAATATGGCCATACTCTTTGTGTTCTACATGAGCATAGCTATAGCTGCACTTGAAAAAGAATGTTTCAACCAAAATAAAACACAAAATCCAAATGTATTTTTTCAGTTAGTGATGCAAAATTAAGGAAAGCT
This sequence comes from Etroplus canarensis, assembly GCA_015106775.1. NCBI lineage: Eukaryota > Metazoa > Chordata > Actinopteri > Cichliformes > Cichlidae > Etroplus > Etroplus canarensis. Next base: position 25,631 of record VUQH01033539.1, on the reverse strand, counting down.
TACTTTAAAGTAAAATTTAGGTGCTAACTGCTAATTATGTTCATCTCATACCCATTGATGCCTGTTGGATGGATGATTTCTCCACTGCAGAAAAGTTTTAAAGAAAAGTTTTCTAATGGATTTTCTAGAAAGGAAGATCTATTAGTTGCATAGCATTTTCCAGCAGAAATGAAAATTATGTAGACACCGCCATGATGTTCAGATTCCTGTAATTGGAGGATTGCTCTTGAAAGAAAACTGGAATTGGAAATAATTTGCACCAAAGAGTGTGTAGGAAGCTGCAGAGGAAAACTAACCATGCAATTACACATGAGAAGAGTGCTGCAGAATCACAAGTGTCTGTAATGAACTAGTGAAGACACCGGCTCTTATACAGTGGAAGGCAATGATAAAAGCTACCTTGTAATAGCGTGTGATTAAACTTGGTAAAAATCTATTTTTTCACTGGAGCACTAAGCCACACTGAAGAGTCCCATGGAGAGATTCTGCATCTGTCAGTTTGAAGATGACTCAATGTGTTTCCTCCAAATTCATCACCCAACCTGCAATACCAGTCATTTTAGAGGGCTCTTCAAGTGCTCTTTTGTTAATTTAGTTAAACATGAAGCACTAGAGTTCATGTTTTACACATTCCTACTTAACACAGGTGGAGTTTGAGTTTGAGTAAATTTGAATACATGTTTAAGATAAAGTTCCAAGCCATTATTATTCATTAGCAAATAATTTCTTTAAATGTGGTATGGTATTGCAAGATACAGTAGGTAATATCTGCTGCACTGTACTCATACAAATTATATATATATATATATATATATATATTAATTTGTATACTGAATGCTAAAGAATACATGTAGTAATAGGATTTTGCAGCATGTTTTAATTAACGGTTTAATTGCCAATATTAATATGCCATGTCTAATCTGACAGTCAGTACACTGAATTGTATTTTATTGTTATGCTTTCCTCACTTTGAAACACACTCTGCAGTTCTTTTGCGAGATAGTCGAAAAGCATTTTTTTATATGCTTTTATGTTTGTTTGGTTTTTTTTTGCAGATAAAACAACTAAAATTTGCTAGTTGTAGCCCTTATATGACTCTGTAATCACCACTGAAAGTCAAAAAGCAATGCTGAATTGTTGAACAGTAATTTGTACTAGCACATTTATTTTTTCCCAATTAATGATTCTCTGACTTTATCTAATTTGGCATTGAATGCTGGTTTTAGTATTTAAGGGAAACTGTCCTTTGGTCAGTGGCCAACATGTTCATTTTATCTCTGTAAGCTCTGTTATTTGTTTTATGGATTCAGGATATTACAGTGATCCCCACAGCACAGGCTCTAAGATATGATCAATAGGGATTCATGAATAATGAAGAGGCCGAGTGGAGCAGAGGCACTTAATTACAGCTTCAAAAGCCATTCTCGTTAATTGAGGAGAATAAAGGTGGTGAAGTGGACTGAACAGCAAAGTTTGAATTTTTTTTAATGTGGCTTTTTTTTATCATTATTATTATTACAGCAAAACTATACCTGACACCTAAAACACCAGATGGCTATTTGCAAGTTCTCACCGTTTTTTCAAATAAATACATTTATGTGTTTTGATATTTAGTTCATTTTTGTTCTCAGTCCCTGACCACTCGTGACTATCATTCTTTTAATGTAAATGTTAATATGCTGCATATCCAGACAGTGCGTAGCTGCTGTAGCTGCAGATACAGTATGTAATTGACAGCCCTGCCATCTGTTACAGTTATGTGAAATTATGGATAAACTAGTTAACAGACACTTTGGCCCATTGTCTGTTGTTTTGATAATCACCCTTAATAACAGACAGCATCAATATGGTCTTTAAACCTGATTTGGGAGTTAATGGAGTCAGATGGGGGCAGTCAGTGTATGCTCTGGGGGTAATGCTGTTAGAGATGTTCGTAAAGAGCAAATTAAATCAGTCATAGATTGTGCCCTCTCAAGTCAGCCAGACAACCAGACCTATTGAGGAGAAAAAGGAGGGGATTCATATTTTAACCTCTCGCAGAAAATGCACTTATGTGGATGGAAATACAGTCAGAGCTGGGTGACTGCATGTAAATGGTTATTGCTGAGTCTAATGGCTTCCTGTTAGCTGAGGCAGGTTGTTTAGAAGTAGAGATGAAGCTATTCAAAACTTAACCAGACATTTTTTGCATTTGTGGATTTAGATGAGCAGAGTTACGTGGACGGAGCATGTCAGAAGATCAAAGTTTATCTATTTCAGTGGATTGGGGTGTGAATCACAGAGAAGCTCATGATAAGATTACCACAACAATGTTAATATCACAACACGGTAGTCCTACGGCATTAGATACATTGAAAGGAAGTTCTTATATGTCATGATATCCTGTAACTGAAGAAGTCACAAATACACATGAAAAAAGGCAGGAATTAAATATTTAAATACTGTGTTATCATTAATATTCAGTTCAGGGTCAGTTTATTTCATTAGCTCTCTGATTTGCTTTCAATCAGTTTCATCTTGTGAGTTTTTTCTTCAATGAAGCTTATTTTTTCTTATTCATTAAGCACCACTTCCACCACTCACTTTGGTCCATTTTGAGTGATCATATTCTTTAATAAAAATATTGCTATTTTGCATAAATGTATTGATAATTGTATTGCTAGAGGAACCATGATGATGCACTATATGGATAAATATTTTGGGCCACACCTATTATTACTGTATTCAATCAAGCATCTAGCCATGCATTCTGCTTTTAGAAGCATTTATAAAAAAAAATGGTTCATTCTAAAGAGCTCACTGAATTTAAGCATGGTGCTGAAATAATATGCTACTACTGCAACAAGTCAGTTGGTAAAAGTTATTTTTTCCTATATTCCACCATCAACTGTATGTGATATTATTGCAAAGTGGAACTGTTTAGGAACCAAAGTAACTCAGCCGCAAACTGACAGACCATGTAAAAATACAGAGCAGGGTTGTGCATCGTGTGTAAAAGTCGCCAACGCTCTGCTGACTCAGTAACTGCAGAGTTCCAAACCTCCTCTGACATTAACATCAACATGAAAACTGTGTACTGGGGACTTCATGGCATAGGTTTCCATGGCCCAGCATTTGCATGCAAGCCTTACATCATGAAAAACAATCTCAAGCATCAGGGGCAGTTTCATATACTGTAAATGCTTATGGATTTAGAACTGGATGTCATTAAAGCTCCTGTAGGTGTAATGTATAGGTGGCACAATACTTTTGTCCATATAGGGTATATTACCCTATTGATATTTTGTCCCACCCCTGTTAACAGAAGAGCCTCATTTGGAGCACATTTTCATAATAGTGTTTGGTTTTTTGCATAAAGTATGATACAGATGCTTCAAACAAACACTTGATGTCTTTTGGGAGTAAGTTACCCTCCTCCAAGCCTGAAGCAGAATTTTTACATTTGACAACAGTTTTGATTGCATATTAATCTAAGTGAAATCAGCAGTTCTACATAGGCAGTACAGTGATGCAGTGGTTAGCAGTGTCACCTCACAGCAAGAGGGTTCCTAGTTCAGATCTCCTGGTTGGTAAACCTTTCTCTGTAAAGTCTGCATGGGTTTTCTGCAGGTACTCCAACTTACTCCCACAGTTCAAAGAAATGCATGTAAGGTTAATTGGTGATTCCAAATTGGCTACAGATCTGAAGTAGATAAAGAGCTGAATGAATGTATGGTTAAAATGTGATTTATATTCGAAAGTGCTTTTAGGGGTCTGTAAGACCAGAAACGCACTAAATAAATGTGAGTACATTACTTTATATGTTGTCAAAAGTTGGAATTTCCTACTTTTTTCCTTATCTTTATTGTAGATTTTGTTAGTTTTTAACTTTTGGTCTGTCAAAACAAACAATTTAAAGAGATTAACCTGTGAATCAGAGAGTGTGTGAATCTGTTTACACTTTGTTTTTATTATTATTTTGTAACCTAAAAAATGTTTCAGGTACTTTAATAAGTAATAAAAATAGAATTCTATGATATATTGTAGTGGAATTAATCTGGTTTATTTAATTGAACTGATTTTCATGAAAATACACTTTTACAGAATCAAATTGTGTTTTGTGTTTTAAGTCAACCCATCAACAGCCGGACTTGAGTTGAATCAAATCACTGCTACTACAGTCATTCACTCAACAGAGTTAATATGTTCATCGAATGAGCCAAACCACACAGTGCTTACCTAATTGCTTAGCAAACCATTTCTGGTCCAATTCCATGACATTTGGCCCATCGACAAAGAGTTTTGGTGCGCCAGAGGTGTGTTACTCAGTGTTCTCCCCATCGGTGTGTAGTGAGACATGGCGTGGAACAAAGAGCCCGTCGTCTGAAGCTGGTGTGGCTTTACGCTCACTCAGAGTTCACCTGAAACATTGCACCATAGCTCCAGGTAACAGCCCCTGCTGACTGATACACCACTGGGATTCTTTGACTCTATCGGAGGAAGAATCTGAACTTCGTGAATGGCAATACATGCAGGTGGTGACACGTCCCTACCCAATTACACAGTTCCTCACATTTGTCAGACCTGTCAGACCTTAATTACTAAGAAATACATCTATACAGAAATAATTAGATCTACATTGTGTAGTCACAATGAAATATCAATGATACAAGTTTGTTTTATTAGCTGAAGGGATTTGGGATGCCTGGACTTTGCCATAAAGATCCATACAGTCTGAAGATAAGGAAACCATTGGAGATAGCCATCAGTGATTTGTAAGGAGATGCAGATTTTTGGATGGAGAATGAGTTGTCATGTTGAGCTTAAGAGGTCAAAAGGTGAACAGTGAACCAGACATAGGATTTATGACCAGTAGCAGACGGTAAATAAGAAGAAGGAGTTTGTCTTGTTGAAATGTGAGGAGTGATGTCATTCACATGGCTCCTGCGACACTGAAAGTGAGAGGCACATCAGGGTAGGCACCGTTAGGTGAGCTCTCAGCCCTTTGTATGACACCCAGCCTTAGCCTCAAGGGTCTTGTCCTTTCCATGAAGTGCTGTATACTCACTATTTAGGCCTGTTGGTGCTTGAAATAGCAATGGTTTTCTTACAGTTTTGGAAAACTCTTAGGAAAAACATGATACATTATTTTAGTAATGACTGATCTGTTAATTTTGGCTAGATGAAGATCTTGTCACTGTGAAATCCTGCATTTCATCTTAAGTGTCAGAGATTGCCCTGTAAATTACATTTTTGCTTTATATCAGCAGCTACTTTACACTTCGTTCCTCTTCTGTGTGTCAGATACAGTAGCTTCTTTACCCTCAAACACTTGCCTCAAGTGGGTAACATGCACTGACAGTTCCTGTATCTGACACACTGTCTCTGCTTCGCAACATCTGGCAGGAATCTTGTCTAGACCACACAGACCTCCCCTCATTGAGTTTGTGCCAAAGATGGCACAGTTCTTCTTCCTTTATGGGAAAAAATTAAACTTGCTTTGGTCTTCTTGATTTGAAATCATGCAGTACTGCTCTGTAGTGTACCTGCTTGCTTCTGATGAAGCCACATTAATAGATTAAATTAAATTAAATTTTGCACAATTCATGTCTGCACAAACATTCTCAGACAGGATTTACGTATTCGCCAAAGAAATCATAGGCAAGACTGTTATTATAAAAATATCTTTTAATGTAATTTGGAGGCTTGTTCTGCAGTGTGTTTTATAGCTTCTTGTGCTACTCTTACTATATGAATAGTTTCCTACTTCTTCATGGGTTTAAATATGACACAGAACTAATATGACACAGAACTAATATTGTTTTTGCTTTGCTTTAGCTCCATTAAATTAGTTAATTGCTGATTACAAACTATTACGCTTTGCCATGATTTGTTAGAATAATTCTTTTCTGATGTCTTTGTCTTGGTTTATATGCCTCTCTGCCACCAGCTGTCATTAGGCTATTTTTTCATGCATCCCAAATTAATAGACACTCACTCACTCTGAAGTGTCTGATGCTATTGTAATAGAAGCCATGTGGCATTCGGCCAGGGCTGCAATATAAGACACAATTGTTTAGCTTTTTTCTGTCTTCATCCCTGTTTTAATGCACAGTAATAAGTAAGTAAATGGTGGAAAGATGTGTGTCTGAAATTGTAGTGGCCTTTGTTGTAGATAATTAGGTTAGCAGCAAGAGTGTGCAGGTGTTGAGGGTGTGCTGTGTGCTCATGTTGTGTTATCGACTTGCTCATATTCGTATGCTGTCAGGGGTGTCGCACTTTCCATCAGCCCCAAAGCTCACCAACCTCTTCACTATTAAAATGATCACTTTCAATAGCAGACAAAGGAAAGAGGGAACATATCTAGTGCAGGGTATTTTCCCCACCTCTAATGCTTATCTGCCTTTTGATGTCGGCGTAATAAAAGGCCTATTGGGCTTTCACAATGACCTGCAAAATGGACAAGGGCCGATATACTGGGCTCTGACTGTCGCTACCATTAACTAAAAGGCCCAGACATTATGGAGAGCTGAGGATGAAAGTACATGGAAAAAAATAATAATTGAAAAATTGCCTAATGCTAAAGTGAAAGAAAATGGAACTGTGAAAAGGCACTGTAATATTCTGTTATCCCCTGTAAATGCAGCCAAACAAGAGATGCAGCAAGGCATTCTTTTTGAAATGGATGTGGTTCAATTACCTGCATGTCTAAATCTAGTTAAGGCTTCCATTGTCGGGCTCGAAACATAACAGGCAGTTTTTGTAGTGTTAAAGCGTATTATGCCCTACAACCTACATAGAATCAAGAGAGGTATGACTCCATTCAAGATGTGGAGGGAATTAAAATTCACAGTGAGACTAAGGTTAATTTATTATTTATTCTGTTTCAGGCTACCATTTGGATCACTGTTCTGAAAGTGTTGCTCAATATTTGTACAAGCTTAAGAAGAATGTTTCTAAATGGTTCCTAAGGAGTACTAAAATAATATAATCCTATTGAAACATAACAGATTTGTTTTACTATGTAATACATTTGGCCAACTAAAAATCTACATATGTGTTAAAACTGAATGGGCCCCATAGATAAGCATGGAATAGCTGAACAAAGCTAGTAAATTGCCTATTTTGTTAACTCAGTAAATATTTGAGTCTGTTTACAGCCAAAATGCATTTAAATATTTTTGTATTTTTAACTAATGGACAGAAACATTGGAAAAACATTAGCGTGGGCTATATGAAATTGTGATATGATTTCTTTTACATGTATATATTTTTTGAGAGGGAGGCAGGTGGAATGGTGAAGATGCAAGGAGTAGAGGTAGTGAAGTTGGATGGGTTTAAATACCTGGGATAAACCATCCAAAGCAACGGACTGAGCACAAGAGAGTACAGGCAGGGTGGAGTGGATGGAGACAAGTGTCAGGTGTGTTTTGTAACAGAAGGATAGCAGCAAGAATGAAAGGGAAGGTATACAAGATGGTAGTGAGGCCTGCCATGATGTATGGTCTGGCACTGACATTAACTGAACAATACAGTTATTTGAGGAAAAATGCAGATTAACAAACGTAATTAATTGTAGTTAAAGTATTACTTCAATAATTTGCAGGTGTGGTGCATCAACTTTAATACCAAGATAAATTTGGTTGGAAAAATAAAGTATTTCAGTATGGATGGCATAGAGAGCTGAAATGAAACCAGAGCTCCCAGGGTTGATTTCAGAAGTTGCAGTGCCTTATTCAAAAGGCTATTAACTAAAAATCCAGAAGTGGAAAAGACTTGTTCTCAGCAATATGTTGTGTGGCTTTTCTTACTACAGACCCCTCTGAACGTAGTGGAACAGCAAGGCAAGTTCATTTGAGATCACAGTTTCAGCTTTTATTCCTTTCGTATTTGAATCTAGATATGTTAAACAACAAAGAACATAACACATTTTCTATCCATTTTCTATTGAATCACCCACTCTCTCAAGTGAGGGTAAGTATTGAAACAGAGCTTCTTTCAGCTAAATTGAAGTCAAAATGCTTAATATTTGTTTGTAATAACTGCATCAAGCCTATGACCCATAGACTCCACCAGATTTCTTCATAAGTTATGCCATTCCAGGCTTTCTTCACAGCATCTTTCAGTTGTTGTCTCTTTTCTGGTGTTTCTCTCTTCAGGCTTCTCTTCACAAGGTGAAATGCACATTCGACTCATTAAGATATGGTGATTGAGTTGGCCAGTTCAAAACCTTCCATTTTTGCCCTGATGAAGTCTTTTGTTGAGGTGGCAGTGTGTTTTTGATCAATGTCTTGCTGCATAATGAAATTTCCTCTGATTAGTTTGGATACATTTCTTCATAAATTGTTTCTGTAGATTTCTGTGTTAGTTCTCCTACTGCCATCATGCATTACATCATCAATAAAAATTGCTGAGCCTGTTCCAGAAGCGGCAATGCAAGTCCAAGCCATGACACAGCTTCCACCATGCTTCTCAGTTAAATATGTTGTATGTTTAGGATCATGAACAGATCCCTTCTTTTGCCATACTTTGGCTGTTCCATCACTTGGTCAAGTTTAGTCTTTGTCTCTTCAGTCTGTAAAACTTTGTTTCAGGACTGTTGTCGCTCATCTCAGTGCTTCTTTTGCAAATTCCAATTTGGCTTTCTGATTTTTACTGCTGAGAAGTGAATTGCATCTAGCAGTATGGTCTCTGTATTGTTATTCTTTAAACCTCCTTTGAACAGTGGAATGTGATATTTCCACCCCTACTCTTTGGAGTTTGTTCATGATTTTCTGAACTGCTGTTTGGGGATTCTCTTTATTGCTCTCACTAGTTGTTGTTTTCCTTGAATGACCAGTTCGATGCCTGTTGCTGAATACACTGGTGGTTTCCTTCTTTTTCATGACATTCCAAATTGTGGTACTGGCTATGCCCAGTGTTCTTGAAATAGCTCTGATGGATTTTCCCCCTTTTCTCAGCTTCAAAATGGCATGCGCTTCTCTCATGGACAGCTCTCTGGTCTTCACATCGGTCTACCCTTTTTAACTGCAAACTCCAAAGCTTAAAGTTAGAGTAGATATCCAGAGATACTTAATGATTAAGCAATCAATCTTATGACACACCTGAGTAACAAGAAGCACTTGTCATGTTACATGAACTTTTGCTCACTTAAAAAACTGGGTGGTTTGAAACAAAATAAACACAAATGTCTTCAGTGCACAGCAAAAACAAATTAATTGGCCTTGCTGCTCCAAATACTTTTGGAGAGGACTGTATGCCTAAATAAGGATGCTGATGGAACTGAGGTTAACCTGGAAGTGACTTCATGACCTGTCTATAAGTTGCCATAGTCGTCATGTGGACACACTTTGTTGTCATCTAGATGTCTTCAAAGCTTTAAAAGCAAATTTAGTCCTGTTTTGCTCTAGATCCCTGGTTATCAGATTAGTAAATCCTGCTAAATCCTTCTTTCATTTTGGTTCTTCAGTCTACAGCCCCACCAACTAAGTACCAGCTTGTACATGTTGAAGTCAAATATGAAAGTCATAGTTCTAATCAGAAGTCAGGAGGTTGTAGACAAGGTCAAGAACCCAGGAAATATCCTAAAATACCCTATGAAAAGTAATTTGTTTTGAAAACCTTGAAGACAGGAGATTTCCCAATAAATTCTAACTTCCTGATATTAATATTTATATCTCTCTTTTCTACTTTGCAGGTAACAGTTAAAATGTATAAGCGTGGCTCTAACAGCTGGCTGGGCAAATCCCTAAATGCCTCCACCACCATCCCCTCCAACACCTTTGTGATCTTCAGGATCAGTGGCGAGGAAGCAGATGCTAAAATCCCAGCAAACACCATTAATAGCATCACACTCAGTGTATGATGGTGTGCATCAGATATGACAAAGGATCGCCAGCTCAACGTGGCACTGAAGAAGCAAGAGGAGGAATTCTTGATTGTGTGTAGATGCAAAAAGTAGTATTTTTATTTTAGTCCAAATGTAATCCCTTCTTTTCGTTACAGAGTGCCTTTTACCATGCAGTGTTTGGATTTTGCAATATTGAACTAACAATAGGAATTCCAAATGTCTTTTTGTGAGCATTTATTGAAAATTGAGAGTCCCATTTGCCAATTTTCCTGATTCTCCTTTGTGGCAATATTATGTTAATGAAGATGGTTTCAGACAATTTGCCTGATTAGCTTTCTCTTGTTTTGAATTTCTAGGGCTGGCCCGCACTTTACACTAGCCATTAATTAATCATTATGCCAGCTGATTGTGTCACATCGGTTCAGGGCTGAAGTGTTTAATGTGCTAATTGTGGCGGTTAAAAACTGGTGGCCTTTGGTGTATCAAGGGCCGGGCATGTAACTGCCTCTATGGGTTTAATGGGAAGTTATTTACGGTCTGTTTAGACAGTGGAACTGTAAGGTGCTTTATTAATATGCTCCACCGCACAGAGGAGATGATAACTATTCAAGAGCACACAGACCCAGCCACCAGCGCCATTCATAACTGTGTCTGAGTCACTTTCCATCAGTTACCCAGGCTTACACAGCTGCGCTAACAGCTACCAATTGTATTTACTGAGCCTGGTAGTGGTCAAAATGAAGTTAATTCCATCAAGATATCAGTGCCTTTAGCTAGCAGCTCTCTCTGTTGATGATATCTTTCTGTATGGCATCTCTACCTGAAACATCATTACAATGTACTCAAGCTACTCACTTTTTCACATATCTGTTTACTGTTTTACCTAAGGGACAGATCATTGGTAGTTCTACAAGCATCACTGTGCTGTTTCCATTGGCTGCTGCATATTTTTTGAGACTGGCTGTTTTGTGGTTTGAGTCACCATTGCTGGAAATAATAGGTGTTTTCACAAATTTATTGTCTTTACATACTTAAACTGACATTGTCCTCAGGAACTGTTTTCCCTACAGCACTTGACAAACAATATTGGCAATATCAGATGGGTTGGTATGGGAAGGCCTTCAAGGAAATTACTATGTGGATATCTGATAAGTGGTGGGTGCATGCTCGTTTTACTGTAATGTCATTATATATTGAACCATGCTCTTCAGTTGATTGATTCAAGCATGTTTTTTTCATTCACTGCTGTGTGGTTTTATAGATCAATGAGTTATCAAGGGTTTTTAATATTTGTACTGTGTGTTGTTGTTGTAATAAAGAGATGTGATTATTGAATGTTTCACATTCATGGTAATTTATACCATTTTTAATTGAGGTGACCTCTACAATATCAAATCAGTTTAACTGAGTTTTATTTACATTGTTCCATTATAATGAAAGTCATCCTATTATACACAGACATATTGCAGAATTTTTGTTAAACTGGAGGCGATTCAGAACCTAAATTACTGGGAAATTCTGAAATGTCCAGAGGTAACAAATGCATACCAGTTTCTAGTACCATATATAGGTTCAAGAAGGCAGTCGTGCAGACTTATTTCTGAGATTTTTTAGGCCAAACACAATTTCAGCTATGTCTGAATTTAGAAGGAGAGAGTCACAAGTCATTTAGCCCTTTGTATGCTCAAGCTGTCTTTAAAGTGTGACTAATTTATTCTGGCCTCACAAATAAACATACAGTCATGTGAAAAATAAAGTGAAAAATTAAGTGCATCCTTACTGCTTCCATTGGGATAAAGAGGTTAAGTATCAGCCAGGTGCTGCTAATGAAAAGTGTGACTACTTTTATAAAAGCAGAAGTTTTAACAGTTTGCAGTTTTAACAGGTTGGAGCATTCAGGTCTATGTGAACACAATGCCACAATCTTCCCAGAAGTGGACACTCAGGCAAATTCACTCCAGTGACAAACTATGCACTGCTCAGGGAAATTTAACAAACCCAAGAGCTCTGCAGGCCTCATTTAGAATTCTTAACATTAAAATTTATGACAGTACAATTTGAAAAGACTGAACAAGTGTAGCTTGTTTGAAAGGGTTAATATAAGAAAGCCTCTTCTCTCTAAAACAAACACATCATCATGGCTTAGGTTTGCAAAGTTGCATCTGAACAAACTGAAGATCTTCTGGAAAAATGGCCTTTGGACCGATAAGACCAAAGTGGAGATGTTTGACTAAAACTAATTAGAATAGAAGAACAAACACCTTATACCAGCTGTGAGCATGTTCATGTTTTACAGCCATGGGACCTGGACACCTTACAGTTAATGAGTTAGCCATGAACTTCTCTGTACACCAAAATATTGTAGAGACAAATGTGAGGCCATCTGTCTAGCTAAAGCTAAAGCTTGGCTGAAATTAATCCCAAGAACACCAGCAAATCTACAATAAAATGGCTGAAAAAGAAAATAATCAAGGCGTTGCAATGGCCCAGTCAAAGTTAAGACCTCAACCCAACTGAAATACTGTGGAAGGACCTTAAGAAATCTCTGCATAAATGAATGCCCACAAGTTTCAATGAACAGAAGCAACACTGTAAAGAGGAGTGGGCCAAAATTTCTCCATAACAATGTGAAAGACTGATAAAATCATACAGAAAATGGTTACTTCATGTTAATTCTGTTTCAGGTAGTTCTACAAAGGACTGAATCATGTCTTGTACTTAGTTTTTCACACGACTGCACAGAGTCCAGTGAAAACATTCTTTGTCACCTAACTGTAGTTTGTTGTCCCCTGTTTAGCCATGGAAATTCAAATAGGGTTTTTTAATAATAGTGCTTAAGGAAAACAAGGTAAAAATGTTTGATCCTTCCAAAACCCTGTAAAACACCAGGACTAGTTTTGTGTGTGTGTGTGTGTGTGTGTGTGTGTGTGTGTGTGTGTGTGTTTATCGATCATTGTTTACATGCACAAGCAAGCGTGCAGGTAGGTACAAGTGCATTTCCACTAGTTCCAATATGCTGCAATGTCTTTATTTGTGATAAATGGGTATCAAATGCTTCATCAAGACAGCAAAACAAGTTTAATGTTCAGTTCATTGTCCTAGGCTTTTAAAAGAGTGTTGGCAAGTTACACCAGTGTAGTTTCTGAGCTATGATGTCCTCCTGACATAAATAATTTGAAAGGGTTTTTCAGAAAGAGGTTGGCTGAAAGACTTGGATCCAAAGTAGGCTTTTTAGGTGGATGTTTACTTCACTTAATATCATGCCTAATTGCTTGCCTAAAGCTGTCATGTATTCTCTGAGTCCAAGCAGATCTGTAAAGGATCTGTAAATGTGAACCTCATATACAAAGTCATTTGTCACTACTGGGCCACAAGGTTTCTTCAAAGCCTTATTAGGGAGATGGAGGGCATCCATCAACAGCTTACCCCGCTCTTTGAAAGCATGCAGCATGTCTCCAGCACAGTAAAAGACTGGAGATTAGGGATGGATGGCTGGCCACAGGGACAAAGAAAACTCTGTTGGACAGAGTGGTGGTGGCTGGGAGGGGAGGCTGAGCGGAAATGGACATGGAGATCGGACCAGAACATAGTGTGACAATGTAACAAGGTAAACTGATCCAGACTGCAATTCCTCTAAAAAACTGAATCAATGAGGGTTCTGTTAAAATGGAAATCCTGCCAG
>VUQH01033539.1:0-12100 GCA_015106775.1 Etroplus canarensis | reverse complement strand
AAATGGAAATCCTGCCAGATATCGAGTTTAGGTGAATCTATGGGAGAATATAATTAACTGTGAATTTACAGCTGTCCTTTGCAGTAGCTATACAAATACTTCAAGTTATCTACAGATAAGTGTTCTGAGCATCTCCAAGTTACATGTTTTGGTATTGAGCCAGTACATTCAGAAAATCCTACCCTTTGACCCTGCAGGTGTACAACTTTGACCTTTAGCCATTGAGTATTGGCCCAAGGGTGGCCAAGTCAGGTGGCTCGTTTGACATTTTCTTTGTACAGGACATGAAACCGTTGCAACTTAGACATGAAGGACTAATCCCTGACAACGAACAGGCCACTGTCTCCGCTGTGGTCATTGTGTTGCTACACCACAGAAACTGTATTCATGTGGGTCAGTACTTGAGGACTAAACTGTTTTGCCTCTCCAAAATGTTAGCTGCACTCCCGTTCACCTGCTTGAACACAGATGCAGTGTCCAAGTAGAATGTGAGCATTGAACAAATTCAACAAACAGTTTGACCCCATTATATGAACAGCAAATCTTCTGTGATGTTGCTGCTTCAGCTTGACTGGCTCAAAGGTTCTGATTGGGCAGAGGTCAATGCTCTCATTCTAACTGTAATATTTTCTGAGATGCAAGCCTGTTTCATCTGTAAAGGGCCCTAGAGATAAAATTGTGTTGTACTCAATGGCTAACCCTACGTGATAACCCTGTGGTTTACTGTAAGTGGGGAAATGGTTAGGAATAACTCCTGGCTCGGCTTGTGCCCTAGCATAAACACTCTGAACATCAAAACACCTGAAACTGCCAGTGAATTTATATTCAGCAGTTAACAATTCTAGACATCACTCTGCATCTCTTATCTACATGTAATTACAGTAGCTATTTTGGCTTCAATTCTGACACTTTAACGTATCCTGAACTGAACAAAAAAGCATGCACAATCACTGAAGCCAAAAAAGGTCAGGTCACCGAAATTTTAAAAAGTTGTTTTTCTTACTTAAATCTGGTATCCATCCAATTTTGCATAGCTATCCAAGCTCAGAAACTTCCGCCTTCACCCAACATGAAGGTGAGCCCTACTAGAAGCTTTACCATATTAAAAAAAAATCCACTAATATGCAGTAAGTATAATGTTAACCATGATTAAACATTTATTAGAATTAGAATATTAGAATATAAACATGCTCATTACTACTAACTTAATGATGATGGGAATTTTCCTGTGAAGGGACCAATGAGCTCATGTCATGGCAAGGTGTCCATCTATCTGTCCACAATTAACAAGATCACTACTCCTCCTACAGTATTGGTCAGAGTTTAATCAAACTTGCACACATTGATCACCTAATCGGTCTTTGCCCAAACTGACTTAAGATCAAGTTCATAATTGCTGTTTTATGGGCAGTTCTCCATTTTCACCAGAATCAGTACTCTTAAGAGTATGGGTCTGGATTGTAACATTCATAAAATCAGTGTTTGCACACGCCCTTCTGTTGTGTGCAAACATGACATAAATGTTTTCATTAGGTTTATTCATGGCTAGGTTAGGGCAGGTGAAGAACTAGGGCCATTGCCCTCAATATGATATGATTGTGAGCCTTTTTGACTTTTCAGTGGATTTCAATTCTCATTAGTTTGTGCAATACAGCCAACAAATGACAGGAAAACTGATCACTTTCTTTCTTTACTTCACACAACAGTGAACATAGTGAATTGTGATGGATCATGATCCAAGTGTTATTGACATTTAGTTGCAAGATGAAAGAAAATGAATAAATTTTGAGCGCATTTTGAATAAAAGAATAAATGGAAATACATCCAAGAGCAATGGCATGGTGGTTATCACCTCACAGATAGGGAGGTCCTGGGTTTGAGTCTGCAGGCTGAATGTGACCTTTCTGTGTGGTGTTTGAATGTTGTACCTGCATGGGTTCTATCCAGGTACTCTGGCTTCCTCCCACAGTCCAAAGATATGCATGTTAGGTTAACTGGGAATTCTAGATTGGCTGTAAGTTTGAATAAGAATGTGAATGGTTGTTTTTCTCTATGTGTTAGCCCTGCAACAGACTGCCAACCTGACTACAATGTACTCTACCTCACTTTGTGACAGCTGGGATAAGCTTTAGTCCCCCCTGAATGGATAAGCTGTTAAGAAAATGATTGGGTTGAGGGGCTTCATCACAAATGTTAACCTCAGTATCACAAAGGCATTAAGGATGAAATTCTTAAGACATGAAATTCATGAACATCATAGACTATTCATCCAAACAAGTAGGTGCAGTCATATTATACAAGATGCATAAACTATTTTACCAGTTGCTGTAATGTGACCTTTATGTGTTTGGCACTAACAATAGCTACACTAAATGTTATGGTAAGACATCCAATAGACCAACAAACAAACCATACATCCATAGAACCATATCACAACTTTGGCTAAAAATCAACAGATAGGTATTTTACCCTGCCATGAACATATTTTACTCAAATTACTTTATAGTAAAGAAACAATGGGGGTCAGGACTTCTTAGCATGTGGAAAAAGGATTATACTGAAGTAAGGCACTGTGCTCCAAAAAAACTCTAAAAGTGAAACAGTCCAAAGAGAGAAATCAGTCACTCACATGAATCACTGAACTGTTCACAACTCATAGATGTGGGTGACAAGAGGTTGAAAAAGGCTTACAAGCCAAAAAAAAGGTTATAAGCCTCCACTGTACAGCAGTATTACAGCTGTTTAAAGTGTGTGATCTAATTTTGTTTGTGTGAGTTAACAGTAATAGCTTAAACTACTTACATATAGCACAACCCCAGTTCCAAAAACGTTGGGACACTGCGTAAAATCTAAATAAAAAGACAATGCAAGAATTTGAAAAGCTGAAAAAATCTGTATTTTATTCACAAAAGAAAATATAAAACATATCAGAAGTTGAATATGAGACATTTTACTATTTCATGGAAAATATTAGCTCATCTTGAATTTGATGGTAGCAACATGTCCAACTATAGGGCCGACTATATCACTGTGTATCATTCCCTCTTCTCTTAACAAAAGTCCATAAACGTCTGGGAACTGAGGAGACCAACTGCTGGACCTTTGGGAGAGCAATGTTGTCCAGTTGTTGTCTGATATAAGATTGCAGTTGCTCAACAGTCCCAAGTCTTCATTGTTGTATTTTGTGTTTTTATGATGCACCAAATGTTTTCAGTTGGTGAAAGATCTGGACCGTAGTTAGGCCAGTCCAGGACCAGGAGTCTTCTACTATGAAGCCATACAGTTGTAATAGCTGCAGTATGTGGCTTAGCATTGTCTTTCTGAAATATGCAAGGCTTCCCTGAAAAATGCATCACCTGTAGGGGAGCACAAGTTGCTTTAAAACCTGTATATACCTTTCACTATTGATGGTGTATTTCCAGAGGTGCAAGTTACCATAATGCACCCCCATACCGTCAAAGAGGCAGGCTTTTGAACTGAGTGCTGATAACAAGCAGGATGGTCCCTGTCTTCTTTAGTCCAGAGGACACCGCATACATGATTTCCAAAAAGAATTTCATTTCATCTGACCACAGAACTGTTTTTACTATGTCTCAGTCCATTTTAAATGAACTTTGGCCCAAAGAAGGCAGTGGCATTTGTGGATCATGTTCATTTATGGCTTCAATGCATTATTTTAATCTGCATTTGTGGACGACACGACCAACTTTGTTGACAGATAATGATTTCTGGAGGTGCTCCTGAGTCCATGCAATGATTTCCATGACAGAATGAAGCTTGTTTACAATGCACTGCTGCCTGAGGGCCTGAAGATCACCAGCATCCAGTATTACTTTTTTACTGTGTCCCTTGTCCATAGAGATGTCTGCAGATTCTTGGAATCTTTTGCTGATATTATGTACTGTAGATAATGGAATATTCAAAGCCTTTGCACAGAGGAACATTATTCTGAAATTCCTCAATAATTTGTAGACACAGTTTTTTGCAAGATTGCTGAACCTCTGCCCATCTTTACTTCTGAGAGACTCTGCCTCTCTTAAAGTGCTCTTTTTATACCAATTCACATTACTGGCCATTTGCCAGTTAACTTAATTAGCTACAAAACGTTCCTCCAGCTGTTTCTTTTTAGTACCACTTATTTTTCCAGTCTTTGTTGCCCTTGTACCAACTTTTTTGAGACGTGTTGCTGGCATCAAGTACAAGATGAGCTAATATTTTTCATGAATTAGTAAAATGTCTCACTTTTTAGCATTTGGTAAGTTATTTACATTATTTAGTGAATAAATATTGATTTATGAGATTTGCAAATTGTTGCATTGGGTTTTTATTAAGATTTTACACAGCATCCTGACCTTTTTGGAACTGGGGTTGTACAGTATAATATAGCTTTAATGAAGAAATTGAAAGAACATAATTTGGGGAAGTAAAGCTAAAAAATATGAGTAAGAGAATTATATCAGCAAAACCAAATATTTCTCCCAAGAACTTTCTTAGCATCTGTATTTTTATAAAACTGATGTATGAGAGGGTTAAGAGTGCTTAAGAGAATAATGCACTGGTGTAACACTGAAAAATCTTTGAATGCATTTTACGAGAGCATAAAGTGTAATTGTGGTGAAAATACAACCGCAAGCTACATTTTACAGGCTTTTATACAACTACTACAATGTGATGACGAAAGGAGACAAGCCGCCCCTCTAATGCCCACTAACCCCTATTCTGTTGCCACTACTTAATAAAGCTTTCAGAGTGTGAAAGCAGCAGGATTCACAAGAGATTGAATGTTTTCCTGCCTCTTGGAAATATTAAAAATTAAGTATCATCAGGAGTATATTAAATGTTTAATTAAATGTTCAGTTTTTAACACATTTCAGTGTCCAAATAAAAAAAAAGGAATAAAGAATGGAAAGAAAGAATCAAATAATTCTGTACGTACAAAAAAATAAATGGACATATAGGCAACAACAGACAGGGGGCTTCAGAAATTAGCTGGTTTTGAAACAACTTTCAAAAGCACTACACTTGTACAAACCTACAGGACAACAAAAGACATACAGCAGCGAATAAAATAAAGCTTCCTTGCCAATTACTGTTGCAAACGTGCCCACGGTGGGGCTTTTTGTGCTTCACACAAGCAGTCTTTTCTCCCCTTATCCCCGGCTATTGAGAGGGATACATTAGCCTGGCAGGATGGGTGTAGTGGAGAGGAGCAGAGCAGAGAGTTCGCAGTCATACAGCTCACTTCACGCCTGGTATTACAGCCCTCTCTTATGATTTCACTCTGTGCTCGCACACAATGTGATTTTTACCAAGTCATTTTGTGCTTCCTAAGACTTTCACACAAATCTGGAAAATATCTGCTCACTGTTACCTTATTTGGATAAAAATTGGTGATGGATTTCATGTGTGGTTATTTACAATTTCATTTTTTTTTTTGTAGAAAATTAGCTTGAGCTCAAATACCAAGTTCTGTAGTCAGAACATGTTTCATACAGGAGCTGGTTCTGCTTGTGCTATTAAGCATTCAGGTTTAAAAATTGCTTGGAGTCTTCAGTGCTTAAATTTGTTGACAAACTTCTTTATTGAAATATGTTCATTTAAATGCTGTTGAAGAAATCTGTATCCTAAAAAATTAAACCTGCACATGTTTTGGCCTGAAAGTGCTTGTCACACTTCAACACTGATATAATTTAATTTTTTGTCACACACATAACTCTGGACCACCTCACTGAAAGCTCATCTCATTATTATTTATGGCAATTCCAGTAGGCTCTTCAGGGTCACGGTTATGTGTGTGTAAATGCTGGGTTAATGCTGCGGATAACAGCATCCATCATGCAGTTTCATTAGCACTGTCCTCTGACCTGTTCCACATAATGTTGTGAAATGTGTCAGGTGCCAGATTATGGGGAGGCACGACGATCAATATATAAATAAGAGAGAGCTGTGTGTGATGCTGCTGGCCCAGCTGCAGAATGAACCTCCATCCAGCATTCTGCCGCCTGTCACAAATCTGAAAAACAAATGTACTTGCCCACGGCAATAGCCATCAATAATAACATAATGTGTGGACGATGATGAATTAGAACCAGACTTCTCAAAGCATTGCTGTTCCACACACAGAAACATTACTAGATGAATGAATTGATCTCTGTATTCACATTAGTTTGCTTAATCTGTATTTGAGTCGATGGGACAACATACTGTTTTCACTTCACCGAATTCAGAAAAGTTTATAATGTCCAATAATCAAAAGCTGTTTATGAAAGCACCTCCTTTTTGTCTCATTGATTTGGCACCGTAATGCACTGCAATCAGTAATCACTCAGACAAAATGTACTCAGAAAATGACAAATGTATTTTATATTCAATAGCATAGATTTTTCCCTGCTTAGGCCACAGGTTGCAGTTTAAACACAGGGTCAAACAAATGTATTTTCACATAACAATTATTAGCACTAACTTTGAACAAGGAACATGTTTAAATGGGTTGTTGCTGTGGATGTAGTGGTAACAGTGAACATTCCCTGGTTCTGGTTGTAGATGTGTACCATTTGGTGAAATGTGTCATTTATTCATTTGTCTAAATGCATCCATCCATCCATCCATCCATCCATTTTCTTCTGCTTATCCAATTCAGGGTTACAGGGGGCGCTGGAACCTGTCCCAGCTGTCATAGGGCAAAAGGCTTCACCCTGGACAGGTCCGTTGCAAAGCCAACACAGACACAAGGATGACCATTCACATTCACACCTACGGTCATTTTAGGATTGCCAGTTAACCTAACCCCTTTGCATGTGTTGAAACTGTGGGAGGAAGCCGGAGCACCCAGGCAGAACCAATGCAAGCACGGGAGGAACATGCAAACTCCACACAGAAGCGCCTAAGCTAGCTGGCAGCTGGATTCAAGCCTGGACCCTTTTGCTATTAAGGGACAGTGCTAACCAACGCACCACCGTGCCTCTTGATGTACAAATGTCTTTTTTTGAAAACATTTTATTTTGAAACATGATCGGGCAACTGATCTTCAAAAGATTCCTTCCAGGCCTGCATCTCGTCAAGTTGTGCTTTAGTCTGTCTCTCTGTGATTTTGCTTTGATATATAAATTTCTATGTCATAAGCATCATAAGCATAAGCATAAGCATAAACATAGCATCAGTATTTGACATATTCACTCACTCGAATTCCACAGTCCATTCTTCAGGCTACATATGACATGGAATTGATATGGAATTGGTCCTCCTTTTGCATCTATAACAGTGTCCACTCTTCTGGGAATGCTTTCTACAAGATTTTGAAATGTGTCTATGGGAATCTTTACCCATTTATCCATAAGAGCATTTGTGAGGTCAAACACTAATATTGGACTAGAGGGCCTGGCTCGCAATCTCTCTTCTAGTTCATCCCAAAGGTGTTGGATGGTGTTGAGGTCAGGGCTCTGTGCAGGCCAACCTAGTTCTTCCACATCAGACTTATCCAACCATGCCTTTATGGACTTTGCTTTGTGTACTGGTGCACAGTCATGCTGGAACAGAAAAAGGCCTTCCCCAAACTGTTTCCACGTAATTGAAAGCATATGTTTTAATAAGCTGAACCATTAAGATTTCCCTTCTCTGAAACTAAGAGGCTCAGACCAACCCCAGAAAAATACCTTCATTATCCCTCATCTACCAAACTTTACACTCAGTATAATGCAGTCAGGCAGGTAGTGTTCTCCTGGCATTTGCCAAACCCAGACTTGTCCATCAGACTGCCAGATAGACAACTGTCCTTCATCACTCCACAAACACCTTTCCACTTCTCCAGAGTCTAATGGGGGTGTACTTTACACCATTTCATCCGATGTTTGGTATTGTGCTTGGTGATCTAAGGCTCACATTTTACTGCTCAGCTATGGAAACACATACTGTGAAGCTCCCAGTACACAGTTTTGTGCTAGTTTTGCCAGTTTTGTGTGTTAATACCACAAGAGGTTTGGAACTCTGCAGTTACTGAGCCGTCAGAGCGTTGGCAACTTTTACCTACTATCCACCTCAGCACTCCCCACTCTGCAACATGATGTGATCTGCCACTTTGTGGCTGAGTTACTGTGGTTCCTAAACATTTCTACTTAGCAATAATATCACTTACAGCTCAGCTGATTGTGGAATATCTAGGAGAGAAGAAATTTTACCAACTGACTAGTTGCAATGGTGGTATCTTATTACAGTACCATGCTTAAAATCAGTGACATCTTTAGAATGACCCATTCTTTCACAAATATTTGTAAAGGCAGACTGCATTGCTAGGTTTTTGATTTTATACACATGTGGAAATGGGACTAAAAGAAACACCTAAATTCAATGATTAAGAGGTGGTGCACTATACTTTTGTACATGTAGTGTGGATGATATAGCTTTTAAACAATTCTATTGTCAACATATATAACAACATACATAAATTATGCAAGATTATTAAACATAAATAGAGCTAATAGAAGAAAACAGCTCTAAGCAGCTTCATTTAATCAGCTGTGTCACTTTAGACTCATGAGATCTTTGTGACTCACAGGTGAAGTGCAAAAATGACTAAAGTTTTGACTTTATTAAAATGCATAATTTTCACCAAAAAAATAAGAAGCAAATTAAGCCAACAAAAAGTAACAAAATCAATGAAAAGTAAATGGACAATATTGATCTGTGGTGTGAGGATGACGGTCACTGGACATGTGGCTTTGCCCTTCATCCATTAGGGCCCTTGTGTTCGAGTTTAGATATACCCTTTTTCTCTCTTCCTGAAAGCCACTATGAGACACCAACACTTAATTGTCTGATAATAGTTGTCTTGAAATAGTATTCTTCAGGGGATTTTGCCAATAACCTCTAATAAAGCAGGTTGAAATGGATACAAGGAGTAAGTTAAATCTTGGCCGCACTCACCCAGAGGCAGAGAGGAAACCTGAGCCTCAAAGATTTGGTGCATTAGTTCTGCTAAGCTAACCGTGAATGCTAATTGCAGGAAGGACAAACTGTAACCCTTGCCCTGTGGCCATGAACCCATTAAACAGCACAGAGAGTTCATAGATATGGAGAGTGTACAAAGAGGCTGGCTTGAAAAGGCCTGCAATCCTATTTCAGTTTAAATGGGGATACCTGCTTACTGTTTTTCAAAGGTTCCTCCGGGATGTGCCCTCCCTGTATTTAAAGAATGACTGCTTGTCACTCCACAACTGACCGCAAATCATCAACACAATACAGCAGGTTCTGTGTTCTCAAGTGGAATCTGTTGTGTAATATACAGGACTTGGGTGTCTAGTTATAGGTCACAGATCAGTTAAGTCTAAGTACTTGTGGTTTCATCCCTGGAGGCTAACATATGACACCCTGTACATGGGAAAGATGCTCTTCATCATTAGGAACAATACTGCTTTACCTCTCTGTTTCGTTCCCTAAACCTTAAGCGTTGAATTGGAAAGGGAAAAAAATGTACCTCTCGAAATCCCTTGTTACCTTTTTCGCCAACAAGTCATAATTCACTGTTATACATAATGTACCTTCAGCAGTTTGACAGGTGTCGCAAAAATTTATTTAAATGTGGTAGTTTATTTTTCATTGAAGCGCCAACAAACATTTTAGCTGCTGAACTGAAAGATAACTGCTGAACTTTAAGTGCAGTATATATAGATAAAAAACTACCAAAGTATACAGCCACGCCAGTGGTAGAGTGATGCACTGACAACAACACCATGCTAATATGCATACAATAGTATCTCAGTTTATTCAGAACCAGAATCAGATGCTTGAAAAAAAAATTATTTGACAAGGGAGCTACATGAAAACTCAGGCTAGTGCAGTGAGTTTTAACCTTTTTCATCTGATATCCACACAATGGCCTGTCAGATGAACCCCCTTCAATGCCACCTCTCATGTTCATGTATTAATTTTGACTCTTATTCATCAACACCATATGGACCTACAGGACCTTTTCTGACATCCCATTCTAAATCCATAGGCATTAATATGGAGTTGTCCCCCCAGTTTTGCAGCTATAGTAGCTTCCACTCTTCTGGGAAGGCTTTCAACAAGATTTTGGAGTGCGACTGTGGGAATTTTTGCCCATTAATCCAGAAGAGCATTTGTGAGGCCAAACACTGATGGTAGATAAGAGGGCCTGTATTGGATGGGGTTGAGGTCAGTGCTCTGTGCCACCCAATCAAGTTCTGCCAAAGCAAACTCATTCAACCATGCCTTTATAGACCTTATTTTGTAGACTGGGGCACAGGTGTATCAGAAAGAACCCTCCCCAAAGTTGAAAGCCTAGAATGGTTTCTTGGTAAGCTGAAGCATCAATAATTCCTTTCACTGGAATTAAGGCACCCAGCCTCAACACTAGAAAAACATAGTATTATCCTTCATCCACCAAACTTTACAGCTGACACAGTGCAGTCAGGCAGGTAATGTTCTCCTGGCATTTGCAAAACCCAGACTTGTTCATCACACTGTGAGAAAGATAGGTGTGATTGTTCACTCCACAGAACATGTTTTCCCTGCTCCAGAGTCCAGTGGCAACATACTTTATACCACTTCCAATACATGGCATTGTGATGCAAGGCTTCATGGACACCATGAAGCTTCTGCTACACAGTTTTTATGCTGGTGTTAATGCCAGAGGAAGTTTGGAACTCTGCAGTTAATAAGTCAACAGATCGACTTTTACACATTATGCACCTCAGCACTCTGTTCCATTCTGTTACTCTGACTGGTTTGCCACTTCGTGCATGAGTTGCAGCAGTTCCTAAATACTTCCACTTTGCAATGATAACACTTATAGCTGATCATGGAATATCTCACTGAAATTCAGTAAGTGCCTTAGAGTGATACATTTTTTTAACAAATGCTTCTAAAGGCAGACTGAATGGCTAGGTGCTTGATTTTATACACCTGTGGTAATAGGAATGAATGACACGCCTGCATTCAGTGATTATGTGACCCAATACTTTTGTTCATATCAGCTGAGCATTTGTTTCGGCTGTCTGTTTCTACTGCTTTTCCATGATTTTTTTTATTACTCCCCTTCTTGATGTTTGGGTCTTAAATTAAGTCCAACTAATTAATTTCTAATGTTGAGCTAATATTTCCATGGACCCTCCCAGACAGTACAAAATTCACCCTGCAGTATGAGTTTAACTTATATGGAATAACTGGGCTTGTGCCTAACATGCATGAGTTATTTTAATTGATCCTGAGGGGCACAGAAAGCTCAAAAGAAAACTTCATGGTCATCCATCTAAACTGAGCAATTTCAATTAAAACCACAAATGTCAACCTTATGGTACCCATAGTGATAAGTTGGATTTGTCCCCTGGGAACCACAAAATGAAGTTGTTAACTCTGGTTTGGGAGCAGCACATATAGCAACCACTTCTCTAACCATCTGGCTAACTTATACCTGGCAACTATCCAGCAATGTTTGTCTTGTCTCTCCCACCATCCTTACTTCTGCTTATCCCTTCTTCCCTCCTTTTATTCTCTCCCCAGACACTAAGTGCAAGTACTTCCAAGATAAGCCTAGTCAGAGGACCTTTACATCAGTCCTCAATTTATTATTAGCTTGTAGAAGCTACATTCCTCTCTGTGATTGATTATGGTAATGTTCTTTACATGCACGCAACCTCATCTCTTCTGCGTAGTCTTGACTCAGTATACCAAGCTTCTTTACGTTTCATTACAAATTCAGTGTCTTTGACTCATCACTGCATCCTTTATGAATTGGTCAGCTGGACTTCATCAACTGCTCGAAGACAAAAGCACTGATATATTTTTATTTATAAAGCAATACTTGGTAAACTTCCAGCATACCTTTGTTCCCTTCTCTGTCACTATTATAGGGGGAGTCAGCTACGTTCTTCTATGTGGTTGCTCCTTGATGTGCCCCGGACCCTGACAGAGTTTGGAAAAAAGGCTTTTTCATATTATGCTGCATGGTCATGTAATAATCTCCAGAAACTTATCAAGTTAGAAATAGTTGTTCCTTTGGAAAATTTTAAGAATATTATACAGAATGTACTGGAGGAAACATGTAGTTGTTTTTCTTGAAAGATTGTTCCTTGTTTTAGTATTT
>VUQH01033538.1:56567-66818 GCA_015106775.1 Etroplus canarensis | reverse complement strand
CCTGAGAAGTCAGCCTCCACTAAACTTCTCATCTGAACTGATGGCAAACATCAGCAGCTTCTCATCACTTCCTCACAGACAGCTGCAGACTCCAATTAGGCTCCCGTCGTTAACTTTGTTACCAGGCAACGGGAGAGACGAGGCTCATCAGGGTGATGAAGGCGCATCAGCGTAAGGAGGAGGGTCTGTGATGGCTGGGTGAGAGATGGGAGGATGAAGCCAATCATCATTGATCTGAACTAAAGACAGATTCCCATTTCTCCTTAAACGCTTTCAGAAACACAAGACAGCTGGTTAGCAGGACCTGAATTTTCAAAATAAGAGCCAGAATTTCTGACGGCATTGATGTCAGGTCAAAAAATAAATATTCTTAAACCATTGCTGCAACTTATTGCTGCTGAAGGAGGTTCCTCAAGCTGCTGGATTGGGGGGTCGACTCAGTTTGGTGAAGGACTGCATATTGTCTTATTTATATTTTACAATGAAGAATTTAAAGCTCATATGAAATTGTAGCGTATCCCAACACGTTCAGAAATGTAGTGATGAGGTAAGATGCATGATACAGTGCACATGTGGTGGGCACCCAGTAACATACAGAAACAGCTTGAATAGATAAGTGAAATATAAACTGGTGCTTTGCTTCTGGAACTCTGACAATCATTCTATGCAGATGACACAGGTATGTATTGCTCACCTATGTCTGCAGGGCCGACCCCGTAGTACTGCAGTCTCATGTGATGCTGTTCATTCCTGTTGGTCTTTAAACTCCTGCGACAGAACTCATACTGAATGACAGTGGTGCACAGTACACGGCGGTCAGTAATGTGGCCTTACAGTCAGAAGGGTCTGGGTTTGAATCTGTTGCTCATAAAAGGACTTTGCAGAAGTGTTGAGGAAGAAGGGATGTCGATGTTACTACTCGCCTCGTTTTTGTGTGACACCCTTTTTAAAGTCCCGGGAATGTCGATGCTGTGCAGTTTTATAAACACAGGTCACATAACATGGCGCCCTGCTGTTAGTGTTGCCGCTAAATGAACATCGTAACTTCTGATGCCATAAGCTTCTTTTCTCTTGATAAATGTTTGTGACTCGTTATCCTGAGACTGAGCCTGTTGCCTGTTTTGACCTCCTGCTGTCAGTCATGTCACAGGAGTAGTTGTCTGTTTGTGTTTGAATCAGATCTTTTATTAAATCTGTCACAATGGAAGAAAACTCTGAGTCAAGCCCAAGGTCTCGTTTTCATCACGCAGTGTTTGTCAAGCTCATTGATGGATGGAGTTAAACTGAGAGTTGGGTACATCAGAAATCAGAACATTTTCATTACACGTTGCTTTAACCACTTTCAGATCAGTCCCATATAGAAACGGCACAGAAATCATCTGTCACTCAGCGTCACTCATCACTAAATCTAATATCCTCTCTGGCATTCAGTTTAAAGTTCGAATAGAAATGTTTGTCAATCATGTTTGTATAAATAGCTCAAAAGAAAAAGTGAAACAATTGATTCAATCCTGTATCTTTAACTGGCTGCTAGAAAATCCTAAAGTATCCAGGATCAGATGCTGGAACACCTCAGCTGGCTCCTTTCCATGTGGAGGAGCAGCAGCTTTACTCTGAGCTCCTCCTGAATGACCGAGCTCCTCATCCTATTTCAGTGCCCAGACACCCTTCAGAGGAAGTTTATTTCTGCCACATGAATCCTCTGTCACAGGTGATGGTAGGAATGTAGATCCTCAGCTTCTCCTTCACGCTCAGCTCTCTCCATCTCAGCTTCAGACTAGTACAGCACCTCCACAGCTGGTCCATCTGATGTATCACCTTCCCAACACCTATAAACAAGACCGCAAGACCTAAAGCCACCAGCTGTTCTAAACCTTAACCAAGTAGTTTTTAGGTCTCTGCTGAGGTCCCAACCTAACCAGCCAGTGAGAGCTGAACGAATCAGTGAGGTGAAAAAACACAAAGGTCCAGAGGAAGGTGAACATTACTTATCACCCACTGGCTCATGAAGTCTTGTCTTGAAACCTCAGGCTGAGTTTTTTGTTTGTCACCATGAGGGATGGATCAGAGCAACTTGATTATATAATA
Source organism: Etroplus canarensis (assembly GCA_015106775.1). Taxonomy (NCBI): domain Eukaryota; kingdom Metazoa; phylum Chordata; class Actinopteri; order Cichliformes; family Cichlidae; genus Etroplus; species Etroplus canarensis. The sequence continues at coordinate 64,730 of VUQH01033538.1, read as the reverse complement.
GCAACTTGTTAATCCCAAGGTAGTCCTTCTCCCTGCTTCCTGTGTTTTTGTGACTCTAATGAGACCATAATCTCTAAAATGAACATCATGCTCAATTCTATAAGACCTGAAACCAGCAACTGAGACCATAAACTGATGAGGAAAGTGTTACTGAGCTCAGAGATCAGCTGTGTAGGAGGCTCATTTTCTCATTAACTTCTATGTAATCACACTAGAGTTGCTTCCCCCTGTTGGACATTAGAATGAATGTAGGTTTAAGGCGCTAAAGTACTGAAACTGTCAGCTTTATGTACAGACTACCAGAGGGGATGTTGGGGATTTTCCCCCTCTGGTCTACATGTCCCTGCCTCTAATATATATTTTTTAATCCTTGATGGAGATAAAAATGCCCCCCCCCAAAAAAAAATTGTGCTTTTTAAACAGTCTACAGCACGAACATTAAAGCAGAAATGACACTGAATTAGTGGGGTTGATCCAGATCCTGTACTTTTCCAACTAACATACACCACTGTTTCAGAGGGAAAATTACCACTAGCTAAATAAAAGAAAAATTTAAATCATTCAGAGCATCAGATTTTACAGGAGCCTCACAAACATAACCTGGAAATCTTCCTGCACATGCTGATCATCTGCGTCAGAATCTCCTACACAGGTGAATTCTGCAGCATCTTACTGTAACGTGTAGAATTGCAGTGATGTAGCGAGGCTGCTGTCTGTGACATTCTGCAGTCACTATGAAGGCGTCTGAAGAAATGCTATGTGACCAGTTTGTTGGCTCTACAGCTGATGGAGCAGTCATGTATCACACCTGTCCCAGTTGTCCCTGTGTGATTGGCAGGTGCATCCTGGACAGGTTACCTCTACCCTGAAACCAGTTCTCTCTCCAGGGTCTCTTCTACATCTGCCTGTTATACATCTAGCCAAGGGTCATCTAAGAGAGTATGTTTTAACCATCCTGACATGAATTGTAGCCTGTTGGCTAAGAAGTAATGTTGAAAGTTAGGCAGATCTAGTCCTAATGTGCATCAGCAGTTTTACACCTGAGGCCCTGCGACCCTCTGTGGTTGGGAGAGGCTTATGTCCCCAACTGTAATTGAACCAGGGACCTTTTGATTGTAAGGTGAATATACAAACTACTACACTTACTCTTCATTTTCATCTTCATATAAAGATTTTTGTCAAACTCACAGGGAGCCACTGGAGGTGGCTACATACATCCTGCATACAGTTCCGCTTAGAAACACAACCAAGCATTCTCCAACCAGCGCGACGGCTGCAGTACTGTTATTCACCGCAGGGCGGTGCACAAAGCACAAAACGGAAGCAGGAAACGTAGTCAACGTCAACGTGCGAAATTCAAACTTCTGTAACAAAACATAGGTCTGCTCGAGGGCTTTTCTTTATGGGTGTGAACTGACGCTGCCGTCTTCCTTCATTTTTATACAAGTTCAGGTAAATTCAGACGTGCTTATTTAGCTCAGTGAAGGTTTATTGCTGTGGCTTTTACAAAATATGGTAGCGTTAACGACGTTTGTCCGCTACTGTTGTGTATTAATTGACGTAAAGCTAACTAGTTAGCCAGAAAGTGATTGCGAATGGCTGAAGCCGAAAAATGTTTTCCCTGAGTATAACTGAGCGTTTTGGCAATTCCAAACTTTTTTCCTCACCACAGGAAGGTTTATCATTCTGGGAGGATGCCTGTAGAAAGGACGGAGCATCGCGGAGCCGACGAGCTCCACAAATATTATGAGGTTTATGAGACTATCGGCTCAGGTAATGTCGGTGTAAATGGATGTGTTTTGGAAAACCAGCACTGTCTGTGTCATATCCTCTTTGAAAGCCTGTGTATTTTTTCAGGAGGCTTCGCTAAAGTCAAGCTGGGTCGACACATTGTGACAGGAGAGAAGGTTGCCATCAAAATCATGAATAAAAAGGATCTTGGGGTAAGAAAGAGAACTATTAATAGGAAAATAGGGCACCCAAACTCAAAATACGGGTCATAAAAACCTTGACATGAAACAGCAATATATGTTGTAATTGATGGCATAAAAATAGTTAGTCTATTTGAATTTATACTCTCTGTGGTGCATAAAATGTCAGGGGTGACAAGTTATTGAATTCCTAAGTAAGGCTGCTTAATTGTATGTGGGCTCCATTATTTTATATTTTATCTACAAATTTTGGAGGAGTTTAGTCTTGATTTAGATCAGATAGATAAACACATGTAAATAAAGAGTGACAATTAGAGTTAATACACTAAATAAAGAAAGGGAAACACACAGACACGTTTCCATTACTTTATACACTCACTGACCACTTCATTAGATATACCCCACCCTGTTTTTTGGCGTACAGAACTGCCTTAATTCTACATGGCATGGATTCAGCAAGGTGCTGGAAACATTCCTCAGAGATTTTGGTCTATGTTGCCATGATAGCATCACACAGTTGCTGCAGATCCATAATATGACTGTCCCATTCCACCACATCTCAAAGGTGCTCTACTGGATTGAGATCTGGTGACTGTGGAGGACATTTGAGCACAACACACTCATTATCATGTTTAAGAAACTAGTTTGAGATTATTTGAGTTTTGTGACATGGCATGCTATCCTGCTAGAAGCAGCTATTGGATGATGGGTACACTGTGGGCTTAAAGGGAAGGATGTGGTCAGCAATGATGCTCAGGCAGGCTGTGGTGTTTTAACAATGCTTACTAAGGGGACCAGTGTGTCAAGAAAATATCCCCCACAGCATTACACCACCAGCGGCAGCCTGAACCATTGATACAAGGTAGGAGGGATTGATGCTTTGATGGTTGTTTTTTTTTTTTTTTGCCAAATTATTGACTACCGTCTGAATGTTGCAGCGGAAATTGATACTGATCAGACTAGGCAATGTTTTCTGCTCTTCTGTCATCAAATTTTGATGAGCCCATGCCAATATGAAGCCTCAGTTTCCTGTTATTAGCTGACAGGAGTGGTGTTCTGCTGCTGTAGCCCATCTGCTTTAAGGCTTGACATGTGCATTCAGAGATGCTCTTCTGCATTCCTCAGTTGGAATGAGTGGTTATTTGAGTTACTGTTGCCTTCCTTGCAACGTAAAGCAGTCTGGCATTCTCTTCTGACTTCTGACATCAACAAGGTATTTTCATTTAGAAAACTGCTGCTCACTGAATATTTTCTTTTTCCCCCCCCACATTGTCAGTAAAATCTAGAGATGGCTGTGTGGTTGAGCTCAGCAGTTTCTAAAATGCTCAGATCAGCCCACCTAGCACCAACAACAATGCCACATTCATTTAAATCTCTGTTCTCCCGTATTCTGAAGTGCTTTTTTAACTTCAGTGGGTCATCTTGACCATGTGTATATCCTAGAATGCATTGTGGTATGTGTTGCTTCCATGGGATTGGCTAATTAGATATTTGCAGTAATGAACAGTTGAACAGGTATACCTAGTGAAATGGCCGGTTATGGCTAAACTACCATTAAAAAGTTCCATCAAAGTAACTTCTTGATAATACAATAAATTGGTATTTGTTAAGCTTGGTAATATAAGGTGTGACCTTAAAGATAGGACAGTGGACCCTCCATACCGAGGGTGATCTGGAAAGCAGTGTGTCAGCTTCAAACAAATCAGGCTACTTTTTTCCAATATAATGTATTTGCTTCTGTCATGTTTTACTCATGTCTCTATCAAAGTGAAATTTGTTATCATGTTTTGTTCCTAATTGTCTATAAGCATTCACACGCTTTGACTTTTGGTCTTCATTTTGTTGCAAGTTGGAGGTATGAGCTTCATTTTTAGGCTCATTAATCTTCTGGTTTAGATACATGCAAATAAGCATCATCACACTGCACCATCTTTTAAAAAAATCATCAGCAACTGAGCTTTGGCATGTTCGCGATAACAGTATCATTAGATATTATGTTTGCTCAAGCTGTCAGTTGTTTACAATAAGAATGAGAGGACATCACCCTGAGTTGAGCCTTCAGATGTTGTCAGGGATCTGGGGGCAAAGTGACTGAGCCCATTTTGTTCTATAAGCAAGCTGGAGCATGTCTAGAAAGTTGGCAACTAGAGGTTTCTGAAAATATTTAATATATGGGAGCTGTTGTTCTGAATTCATTCAGTGTTTTTGCTTGTGTGATCTTTAGCACTGTTTGGGTTCTTGCTTGTCTTCCACACTGAACAAAATAAACATGAACATGAGAAATATTTTAAAAATGTACAGTGTAGTTAATAGTGATTCAGAAGTTACACAGAAAAATAAATTGCCAGCTCTCTCCCTAGGATGATTTGCCCCGTGTGAAGGTGGAGATCGAAGCCATGAAGAACCTGAGTCATCAACATATTTGTCGACTGTATCAGGTCATAGAGACCTCCACCCAGATATTCATGGTGCTGGAGGTAAGGACACAAGCAATGTGTTGTGAGGGAGTGAATATGAGAATGTTGATTAATTTTTAGGATTTTTCCCCGCATACTAAAAATTGATGACCCTACAAAGAGTGTTTGGACCTCCCTCAAAGAAAAATCACCAAGATTGTAATAAAATATTTTTTAAATCTTTTTTTTTAAGTAGGGTTTATGTTTCTATAACATAAGATACTTTGTGCTTATTAAATGGCCACAAGTAACGGGGAAATTCATAGACTTCTTTTAGGTAAGGCAACACAGATTCACATTAGCGCTATATGCAGGCTAGTTGTACCTGCATACAAAATCACCCCCAAAGACCTATTTTGAGCCAGGATAAGCCCTGAATTTTTTGCTTCCTTTTCTCCCACTGTCCCTTTTCTTCTCTTAGTACTGCCCTGGTGGGGAGTTGTTTGACTATATCATAGCTAAGGACCGCCTCTCAGAGGAGGAAACCAGAGTGTTTTTCAGGCAGATTGTGTCTGCAATGGCGTATGTCCACAGCCAAGGATATGCGCACAGAGATCTCAAACCGGTAAAAGTAGCCACCAGAAAAAATATCCGATATGTTTTAATGTGACTGTAATATTAATCCAATTTGAATTATAAAGTTTGTCTCTTTGAACTCTAGGAAAACTTGTTGATTGACGAGGACCATAACTTGAAGCTTATAGACTTTGGCTTATGTGCCAAACCCAAGGTATATAGCTAAGTTCCTTTTCACGTGGTGTGTGTGTGTGTGTGTCAAAAATATTAAGCTCGACAGCTATTTGGCTTAATAATATGAAGGAAGCAGAAGAAATTAAAAATCCAGAATTGCACACTATCTGTTAATGTGTTTGCATTAGGTCTGCAATTTACTGAGGCATTCCTCAGTTTGTTATGTTGACTAATTCCATGCATAATACACGACACTGGTGCATGACATGAGACATTAAAAAATCACCAGTACTTTTGAATCCTGGCCTCAAAATTTGAAGACCTAGTACTGTGGTTGGCCTTCGTATTGAACATAGGAAGGTCCCTCTCTTAAAGATCTTTTTGAAGGGCATAAAAGTAAAGCAGCTAGTGATAATTTGAACAACCACAGTATATAGTACATCCATGTTATTCTCTGGAACCATGTGCAGTAAAATATTCATAAAATCAACATAGCAGATTGAATTTGAAACATAAAGTCAAGTGTTTACATGCTGTAGATAACACTGAAATCAAGATCTGTATATCATATGGTTGTCTCTCCTAGGGAGGTTTGGGATATGAGCTGATGACCTGTTGTGGGAGCCCTGCTTATGCTGCCCCCGAACTTATCCAAGGAAAAGCTTATATTGGATCAGAGGTATGACATGTGTAACAATCAGTATATACAACCTTTAAAAACTCTGACCTTTTTAATTCAAAATTTTTTTAACCTACAAAATTTACATTTTGGTTTTCACCATGGTTTATGAATGCTTGCCTGTTCCACAGTTCTTCTTTGTCATGGTGTCCTGATCACGTTTGCTGGTGTGTGATCTAGTGCAACTGAGCTGTGAAATGTTATCTGGAACACATGAAGCTGAACCGCTGTGTGTTGTGTAACCCTCAGGCTGATGTATGGAGTATGGGAGTGCTGCTGTTCGCTCTGCTCTGTGGATACCTGCCCTTTGATGATGACAACTGTATGGTCCTCTACAGGAAGATTATGGTGAGAGCACTCTTACTTTTGAAACACTGCCGTAATGTTTAAGGTGCTGCTCCTCCATTTTTGTGCCTATTCAAGTAAATTCACTGATGGAATGTTTCAACCTAACAAGTTAAAAAGCAGAGAACCCTAAAGTTTGTTGCTGTTTCATGATGTCTGATTTGTTTTCAGAGAGGTACATATGATAACCCACGGTGGCTCTCTCCAGGTAGCATTCTTCTCCTCAACCAGATGATGCAGGTACATATTCAATCATTTTGTTTGCTCTTTGCTTTGTGTTTATCTGTTACTTCATACTTTCAACAAACTTAAAAATATTTTACATAATTGGAATAAGCTTGATTTCAGATTTTCCAAATTTATATATATTCCTCAAACTGTGTCCCCTGTAGTGTACTGGTTTGCGCATTTGCCTTATAAGCGAAAGGTCCCTGGTTCGATTCCAGGTGGGGACACAAGCCCCTCTCATCATGGAGGGTTGTGTCAGGAATGGCATCCAGCATAAAACCGCTGCCAAATTACAATGCGCTGTTGTGACCCCTTGGTGAAGAATACAAGAGAGCAGCCAAAAGATAAATTTATATGTATTCCTCAGACTGGTGTATGTAGTCTCATGCATATTGACTTGTAGTTTCTTTGTGTGTCCTGTAGGTGGACCCAAAGCGGCGTTTGACTGTTAGACAACTACTGGACCATCCCTGGGTGATGAAAGACTACAACAGCCCTGTGGAGTGGTACAGCAGGCAACCGGTATGGACAAACACCCAAAGAAGCTTCATAAGCAACCATATAAACACAGACACACAATTGCAAACACTGCTGTTTGTTCTTGACTGGTTTTATCAGGCTTTTCATATTTTTTTTCCATCACCGTGCAAGTAATTTCCCTGAAACATTCATAGTCCTTAATATCAACAGAGTTGGTTGAGGGATTGTCGTTTTAGTGCTCACATATAAAACAAGAGCAGTCTAAGACGACATATCTCCCCCCAAGGCAGTAAATTCCCTCCACATCATGCATGAAATGAGTCTCTGGATCCTGAAGAATTCTTGTTTTTAAAGACAACTGATCTGGTTGGTACATGGTTGTGAAGACAAATTCACACTTTTCTCCAGACTACTCTTACCATAGCCATTTATTTATACTACTTTTACATCTAAATTCGGTCTCATTTTTTACATGGTGAACTTAACACGTCAGACTCTCCATCCCCAGTATTAGCATTGTAACCCCAAGAATGCTGTCATTTGAGTGTGAAATCACATAGCTCAGTAAGATATTCTCTTAAGACTCCTTTCAATCAAGAATGTTTTGTTTGACTATATTCTAGTCAATAAACAGAAAATAGAAAAAAGTCCTTGAACGCAAATGTTCTCTTGCTTGAAAGTCTTAACAATGACTAGGCAACAGTTATTCAGTGTCAAAACTGCTGGGATGTACGCCTAGTGCCAGTCCCAAACCTGGATAAATGGGAGGGCATCAGGCCTAAAAATCTGTGCCAAATCACACACATGGATTCATCTGCTGTGGTGATCTTTTGGGAAGGTAAAAGCGTGCTGCAAAAAGTACTTACTTGTATGTGTGTGGGGTGGGATGACATGACCCAAAATGGCCAGTTTTGCCTTTTATTGTAATGGTAAGTCCAGATCTGGATCTGGATCAACTCCAAAAGTTAATCACATTTAAACAGGGCAAAGCCCTGTTCCTCTGGTTAAAAAAAATCTATGCAAATCCTCCTTTTTTGAATAATCCTGCAATGAAACAAACTGAACCAATGATATAACCTCTTGTGGAGGTAGTAAAAGGTATGTCTTGGGCTTTGTGTCAAAACTATGAGTTTTTCTTGCAGCTTGGCCACATAGATGAAGACTGCATTACTGAGATGGCAGTAAACATGAAACGATCAAGACAGAGCACTACAGTTCTGGTGAAGGAGGTGTGTTTTTGTATACACGTATTTAAGTGTCAACATATATTGTATTTATCGCGTTGGTTTTATTCTTTGGTAGTAGCTTTATTACTTTCTCTTTTTTTTTTTTTTTTTTTTTAAGAAATTAAAAA
>VUQH01033538.1:24118-46942 GCA_015106775.1 Etroplus canarensis | reverse complement strand
CCCATGGTGCTGAGGCGAAAAGAAGGCACAACAAGTTGAATAGAAGAAGAAGATCGAAGTAAGCGGACAGGAGAAATAGTGCTTAGCAGGTCAGAAAGGTAAGGAGCAGCAAGGTTATGAAAGGCCTTGAAAGTGAGAAGAAGAAGCTTGTATGCTATTCGGAATTTCACAGGAAGCCAGTGAAGCTCCTGAAGAACTGGAGTGATGTGATGGTAAGAGGGGGTTCTGGTAATACGGGCTAATGGGATAATGGCCCAAAGCATACTGCTAAATTCCAAAGCCCAACACATACTGCTAAAGCAACCCAAGAGTTTCTCAAGGCAAACTGGAAACTGGATATACTTCAGTGGCAAAGTCAGACACCTGATCTCAGGTCAGTAGAGCAGCTTTTCAGTTACCAAACAAAACTGAAGCAGAGACCCACAAACAAGCAGCGCTGCTTGTTTGTGGGTCTGCCTGGCAGAGCATCTCAAGTAAGAAAACTCAGCATTTGGTGATGTCCATGAGTTCTAGACTTCAGGCAGCCATTGGCTGCAAAAGGAATTTTCATTTAAGTATTAAAAACAATCCTGTCAGTTATGTCATCTTCTGGCATTACTTTTGAACCTCTGAAAGTATGGGACTATTTATAAAAATGGCTGTAATTCCTAAACAGTTAATGCAGTGCTGGTGTTAAGCCCTTGAATTAAAGGTGAAAGTCTGCACTTTGATCACATTTTGATAGTTTAATTTGAAATCTACGCGGTATACAGAGGAAAAATTCACACAAAAAATGTAATCGTCCCAAAACGTATGGAACTAATTGTATACCAGCGTGACATTAGTTTTCTGTCTTTTAGGCAGTATCCATGAGTGAGGCAGCAGTATCTCTGCTCTTATCGCCTCTGTCTCTGTACTCCTGGATGGCTTCCACACTCCTCAGATTCCTCCTTTCCATCCCGGCTCTTGTCTTCAGCTCCTTGTATCACTCCCTGTTGCTGCTCCTGGCTGGGCCTTGGTGTGTTGCCACTGTCTGCATCTCTCTGCTGCTCACTTTCCTCCACATCACGCTGTACCTGTTTCACCTGGCCCTGGTGGTTGCAGTGGTTGCCATATTGACTTTCATGCATTACAAGATGGTTGACAGTGACACCCCCAGTGATAAAGTGCTAAGTAAGCACAAGAAACTTGAAGAGCATCAAACCAAAACCAGGCTAATGATGGTTGGTCATAGAGTTTCTCATCAAGGCTGAGCTCTGCTGTAGAACGATGTGTGAATAAAAATCCACCTGAGTTCATTTGCACCTGCCTTTACCTTCATTTATTTAATGAATGTAAACTTCTAGTTGGTTTTCACATAAATTCTGTGTTTAAATTGGCTTTGAGACACTTTACAATGAAGCAAAAAAGGGGGGAGATGGTGGGCACTAGTGAGTTCTCGTGATCTAAATGAGGGTGAAAATATATCTGCTTGTTGCTACTTGAACAAACGGCCTGCAGTTGTCCACTCATCTATCCCTCTCATTTTCTCTCGTCGTCTGTAAATGTTGCCCCCAATTATCTGCGGATTGTTGTGCTGTCTGCTTCCCATCTGCAGATGTTATCATTAGGCATGTCTGTCAAATGGAGATGAGAAGATAAGAGAAGAAGAGAAACAAATAAGAGAAAATTTTCTGCATTCATAGCGTCAGTAGTTTTAATGTGTGAGTGTATGTGTTTATGCAGTGAAGTCCGGCAGTGGAGGACATGCAAACCATATTCCTGAAAAACACTAATAAAGGGAGTTAACAGGGAGAGAAACTGCATGTGGTGGAGGCGTTGAGCCAAGGCGGCAAATGCTTGCCCAACCAGTAAACAGCATATGCAGGCGAACTGTGGCTCTCTGATTACAGGGAAGCATTAAAACTGCACAAAAATAACAATTTTATCAAAACTATCAACACTTGAGGCGAAGGGTTTCGCCATAAGAAGTAATGGTTGAACTTTCTGTGCTGTTGTCTGTATTGAGTGTGTGAGAAAGAGACAGAGAGACAGAAGGGAAATGAGGCTGGATCATAGAGATTTATTACATGGCCGTGGCATCCTAATTAGCATAAAGACTGGACTGGCCCACTCAAGCAGAGAATTAAAAACCTTAATTGTGCTGTCAGCCTTCCTCTCTCTTTCTCACTGTTGACTCTACTTCATTCTGCTCGCATTTGTCTCCTCCTGCTCTCCTCGCCCTCTCCTCTCTGCTTATGAAGTAGCGAGCATCCATGCTGTTTAATTGTTGGTGATAAATGGGGAGCAGGATGTTTGTAATTGTCTCAGAGATGGGAAAATGGACGACAGGGATTATCTGGAGGAAGAAAGAAGGGCACGAAGAGTTGTCCTATTTTGTAAGAGGAGAGTGGGGAAGCCATTTATCAAATGTTTGCTTGAAGAATAAAAATTAGCTTGGCAGGCAAATATATTGATGGATTTGATTTCGGGCCAGGCTCATGCTTTTTTCAGTAAAATTTAATTTATGTTTTTCAATATAATACATTGTTCATATACAAATTTAATCTCTAGTGATTACATAATTGATCATATGAGGGTCAAAACTTATATACTTGATAATATAGTTGATATCCAAATGATTAAATCTGCTTGCATTGCAAAATAAACCTAAGCTGATGCCTGAAATCCGTGTTTAATTTTACAGGTACTTCTGTGTATTAAGTATCAAAATAGATAAAGAGCTTTCAGAAAAATCCAACAATCTAACTCTTAAATTCTAACTCTAAACTGAAATGATAGGAGCATAGTTGGGATTGCTGGAAATGTCAGAAAGCTAAGTAGAAGGTTGGGCAAAGAAGTTATGGTGGGACTGATATTTTTGATATTTCATACTTTTTCCAAAACAACATTTTTTCCTAGGGTAAATCATTATATTATAGTTGGGGAATCAACAGGGAGTAATGACAAAGAAAAATACATGCTCATCCCCAGCTCCATATTGTGTTTTACTCTTGGGCTCTACTAGAGTAGCTCTTCATGATTCACAGGTCAAAAATACCATGGTCAAGATGACCTGCTGAAGTTCAAACTGGGCATCAGAATAGGTAAGAAAGGTGATTTAAGTGACTTTAAACATGGTACAGTTGTTAGTGCCAGATGGGTTGGTCTGAGTATTTCAGAAACTGCTTGTCTATTGGCATTTGACTGCATAACCATTTCTAGGGTTTACAAAGAATGGTCCTAAAAAGAGAAAATATCCAGTTAGTGAGTAAATCTATCAGAGAGATAGCAAAAACTTTAGAAGTGCCCAAATCAATGATCTGGTACATTCTTAAATAGAGGGAATACACTCGCCAGCTCAGCAACACTGAAAGACCCGGAAGATCACAGAAGACAATTAAAATGGATGATTGCAGAATTCTTTAATTGTTAAGAAAAACCCTTCACAACATCTAGCCAAGAATACTCCCAAGGAGGTAGGTGTCTCATTGTCAAAGTCTACAATCAAGAGAAGCTTTCATGATTCATTATTTATGTTATTTTGGGCTTTGGGGCAGCACCTCAGATCATCCACTGTCTGAAACAAGCCATTTTAGCACTTTATTCTGATTGGCTACCCCTCACAAACACACGTTTCAAACAGCAGGTAGGACCATATACTTGTTCAACTGCTCGTTACCACAAATTATCTATTTAGTCCATCACAGTTCATTGCATTAAAGCATGTAGACCTGGATTAGATGACCTACTGGGCATCAGAATGGGTAAGAATGGTGACTTAAGTGACTTTAAACATGGCATAGTTGTTGATGACTATCAGAAACTACTGATCTACTGGGAATTGACTGCACAAAAGAGAATGGTCCTAAGAAGAGAACAGCCAGTGAGCGGCAGGTCTTATTGATGCTGGAGGGTAGACAATAATGACCAGACCTGGAGCTGATAAGGCAACAGTAATTCAAGTAACCTTTCATTAAAACCAAAGTATGCAGAAGAACATGAATGTATACTTTGAATGCACAACACATCAAACCTTGAAGCAGATGGGCTAAAGCAGCAGAAGACCACAATGGGTGCCACTCCTGTCAGCTAAAAACAGGAAACTGAGGCTACAATTTGCATGGGCTCACCAAAATTGGACTATGGCAGACTGGAAAATCTGTGCCTGGTCTAATGAGTCTCAAGTCCTGCTACAACATTTGGATGGTCGGGTCAGAATTTGGCACAAACACCATGAAAGCATGAATTCTTCCTCCCTTGTATGAACAGTTCGGGTTACTGGTGGTGGTGTAATGGTGTGGGGAATATTTTCTTGGCACACTTTGGGCCCCTTAGTACCAACTGAGCATTGTTTAAGTGCCACAGCCTACCTGTACCTACAGTACCTGTAGCTGACCATCTCCACACCACAGTGTAACCATCTTCTGATGGCTAATTCCAGCAGGTGAATGCGTGATATCACAAAGTTCAAATCATCTCAAAATGATTTCTTGAACATGACAATGAGACATGACACTGTACTCAAATATCCTCCACAGACACCAGATCTCAATCCAATAGAGCACCTTTGGGATATATTGGAATGGTAGATTTGCATCATGGATGTGCAACAAACAAATCTGCAGCAACTGTGTGATGCTATCATGTCAATATGGACAAAATCTCTGAGGAATGTTTGTAGCACCTTGTTGAATCTTTGCCACAAAGAATTAAAGCAGTTCTGAAGGCAAAAAGGGGTCCAACCTTGTACTAGCAATGTGTATCTAATTAAATGGCTGGTGAGTGTACGTGACAGAAAATAAGTAAAATCTTCAAAGCCCACTTTCAACCACCACAAAAATAGCAAATGTGGTCCTGTAAATGTAAATATCATCTAGCATAACAAATCACTTCCTCACTCCCTGGGCCTCCTGAGATGTTACCCATGTAACAGACTCTGTGAACCTGACCTCTTCACTGGCAGGTTTTCATCAAAAACCTCTGAGTTTCTCTCTGACTCCTCCCCACCTGCTACATCTGAGCCAACTCTATTACATTCCTTCATTCATATAGTCAGTATTAAAGCACACATCAGAACACATTATTCTGGCGTATGTCATTACAAACATTATAATCCCATTTATGCGTAAACTTATTATTTCTTATATTTAACATGACTGCTTTTATAATCAATGTAAGGACAGAGACAGAGATTTAATATCAGTTCAGAATAAAATGTATAGTCTACACCTTTCTAACGTGCCGGTATGTGTGTCTGTGCTTTGCATCCTATGACTGTACTGTAGAAAAGACTGCATAAACATATGTTTTCTAGAGTCATTGGTTGCACCTCTACAGTTTATGGATGCAGCTTGCTTATCAAGCTAGCTAGCTTTAGGTGATAAATTAGCACTTCCCTTTTTTATCCATATAGGATGGCTTCAGAACAACAACAGCATGGCAGTAGCCAAAATGCTAGCAGTGAAACTTTAAAATGTGATTCCAAAACCAGTGGGTCAGGACACTGTGGGTGCTTCCATCTTTTATTCTGCCAATGGTTGTAATCTGCAACGGTCTGTAATCTGCAGCACAGATGGAAGAATGTCCCACATCACAGTGGAGATGATGTGAACATTTCTGAGTGAAGATAGTTAGAAATTACCTTCATGTTCTAAATTTTGACTTTTTGAATCCAGCCAATTCTGACAGCATTTCACACTTAAGTATGTTCAAACTTTGAAATCCAGTTAATAAATGCGTTTGAGCAACATTTTCAAATTGATGTACAAAAAAGTAAAGTCTGACATCTTTTCCACTACAAATGACCAAAATCAGTTTTACTGGGTCTAATGAATATCACAAATCCTTTATGAAATTGTCTTAGCTGTGCAGTTCATTTTTTAATCTGCAGTTGCTGCCACCTGTCAGGTTACAACATAGTAATGAAATAACAAATGTAAATTTCTGTTAGGATCACAGATCTGTTAAAAAAAATCATGTTGGTTAAATGGTGACTGAGTGCATGACACTGAATAAAATGCCTACTCTCCTGTTTTTGAAGCAAACATCATGGTAAACATAGACATGCATTTGTATTCCTCAGGCCATGCACGATGCTTAACTCAAGGTGAACATACTCAGAGTTGATTGAATAAACTGATCGGCTGTTCTGGAAATGAAAGCTCGGCGTTCCGCATCTCAGTCAAATCAGAAATTCTGGTTAGTCTGGTCCTGATGTGTTCCAGGGTTGGAGCCCACTGCAATAGATTCTCCATTTACAGTTTTTTTGTTTTTAGTACTTGCAGCTTTGTAAATTCATTTGTTGTTGTTCTTTATATGGACTACATTTCTAACACTCCATTTCTGAGGGCAGTAGATTGCAGATATTCCCTACATTTCCCAGAGGTAGAAATTATACAATATACTACAATGAAAACACAACAATAAAGATTAATAGCATTTATTTACAAAAATGATGTTGCATAAACTTAATCTACTAGTTCAAGCTGAAAAAAGGAGTTATGCTGCTAAAAGTATTTAATGACTAGCAGCTTAATCAGCTGGATAAAGAAGGAGCACGTATGATAAATAAAGTAGCAGTGAAAGGCCCTGAAGGAGGAGGGGGAGGAGGAGGAAATGTTTTTGCGAGGGTCAGTCCTGTTTGTGCGTCTCTGCTGTCAAAGCCTCTCCTGCAGCAGCAGACGAGGTTAAGACTTGGGAGGCCGGCCCCTCTCATACTGCATCTCCCTCAGCACTGACAGCTCGCTGAGGCACACACATACACATAGACAACAGTACTCCCTGCATGCACTGTCTTAAACTTTCCACGTTACCACAGTCCTCCTACCTCTTTTTTAATGTATCTGCCCTTCTCTTCCCTCTTTGTCTCCAGCTCCCCCTTTGTTTCCGTTTCTCTCATTGTTTTTCCTGTTTCTATCTTTCTTCTTTTTCTTTTCACTCTCTCTAATTGGTCTCTGCTAGGTTTGCTTAGACAGGCCTATTCATCATAGCACTATCCTCAGAGACAAACCCTCAGGGAGTGAGGGGGAGATAGACGGAGTCAGACGGGAGGGCGATAGGGTCTGCCGCTTGTCAACCCACTTCTCTTTTCTTTTTCCCTTCTTTACTTCCCCCTCTCCCTTGTCTCTCTGCCCAGAACATAAATGTCAGTTTTGCAGAGGGAAGAGAGGGTGAGGGAGGTAAAGAGGGAGGGAATGTAGACACATTAGTTAGGCTATTAGTTCAACAAGCTGCTTCAATGCCTGTCAATGGTTCAGCATCCAACCACCCATATACACACACACTGTTCTCACATCTGACATTTGTTACTTGTAGTATCTTTGAGAAAGTGATTGTGAGTGATGGGCCAAGTGGAGCAAAAAACAACTTTACATGGAACGGCGTGTCTTGTCATTTCTGATGTCCAGAGAACGTTAATGAGTGAAACACAGCTCATAAGGACCCTGTACAAGCTGTGCGCATTTTTACCACTGCCACTGTGTATGCATTTCGAGGACTTCCATGAGTGTTAACACGAACACTGTTGTAAAGGGCAAAGAGAAGCATGTAGAGCTTCATTGTGGGAGATCTAAATGTCTTCTCTGATAAGGTCAAACCAGATTTTTTTCCACTGTAAGTGTGTCAGAGAGTTTCTCTTCATTTGATGGGCCAGTCATCAGACTAGAATAGGACCAGCTTGCCTCTTTAGATTTGTTTGACTTACCCAGTGATAAAACCAAATGATAAAAGTTGAAAAAAAAGCTGCTGGTGTATTTGTTGTACAGGTTCAAGTGAGACAAAACTTTTAAGCTTGTGACCTCATATAATGAAGGGGTGTTCGTTTTCAGCCTGTGGTCATATAATGAAAATATCCCTAAGTTTCATTCAGGATTTTTTAGATCTTCAGGATAACCATTAAAGAAATCAGAAATCATAATCCATAATCTTGTTGGGAAAAAATAGTTTAAAATAGAATTGCATTCTTTCCTCAAAAACATCATATTAAAGTATATAATTTTTTGTTGCAAATAGAACCATTCAACCTATAACAGGGTCATGCAAAGACCTTAAAAGGGACAGGTGCTCAAAGTAAAAAAACAACAAATCTATACTGAGGAGCACAATATTTAACTGTTTTAGTGTACTGTAATAAAGCCCCTACTAACAAATGAAGCCTTCTTTTGGCAGGGACAGCAGCAACTGTAGCTATCTGTGGTTATCTACTGGACAAAGGCTCCAATGTAAATATACCAAACGTGCACGCATTTTGTTTGCAAAAATACATGAAACAACGTACACATAATTTATCTCACCTATTCACTGGGTCTTCGACTTCTCTAACTTGTCTATTTTGAAATCAAGACTGACTACAGCTCTCTCTCTACTCTCTGCTGCACACTCGGCACACCACAGCAATATTTAAGGTGAAGGGTCATGTCATGACGTCATATGGTGGACTGGCAGGTGACAGGTAATTTATTATGATGTATTAGTAATAAATAATGATAAATATTCTTGTGAAGGGGCACGGGAAGGTCTACTCCACAAAAAAAAGCTTGACAAAAGGGCAATTTTGACAAGGGCACTTTTGTCTCTGCATGTGCCCGGCCCAAACAAATCATTAAATTGGAATTTGAATCAAAGAATCCTGATGTGATTGAAGTGCAGACTTTTGTCTCTCTGCATCATTTTGCAAAAAATTAATCTTCATCTTCATCAGGACTTTTTTTCAAGAATTAGGCAGGCTCAGTGTTTTTCAACAAAGTCTAATCTGACCTTCCTGTTCTTGGGTATAACTAGAAGTGTGCAACTTGCTTTGAACCCTCATTATTTGCATTCGTGAAAGCTTTTTTGATTTTAGACTTTGACACCTACCTCCTTGAGAGTCTTCTTGATTTGGCAAGATATTGTGAAGGGGTTTTCTTAACCAAAAGAATTAAGCGATTAATTTTTTTGCAAAATGATGCAGAGAGAGAAATATCAGCTTGTAATCTGAAGCATACCACAGCATTTGATGAACATGGTAGAGCCAACATTATGGCATGGGCTTCTATGGGTGTCAGTGGAACCGGGTCACTAGTGTTAATCAATAACGTAACTGCTCACAGGAGAAATTCTGAAATGTACAGGGCTATACTCTCTGCTCAGATTCAGCCAAATGCTGCAAAACTGATTGGACAGCTCTTCACAGTGCAAATGGATAATGACCCAAAGCACACTGCAAAAGCAGCCCAACAGTTTCTCAAGGCAAAGAAATTGGATATTGTTCAATGGCCAAGTCATTCACCTGATCTCAACCCAGCAGAGCAGCTTTTCAGTTACTGAAGACAAACGTGAACGTAGAGACCCACAACCAATCAGCAACTGAAGGTGGCTGCAGTAAAGGCCTGACAGAGCACCTCAAGGGAGGAAACATAGCATTTGCTGATGTCCATGGGTTCTAGACTTAAGGCAGTTTTTAACTGCAAAGGATTTTTCATCTAAGTATTGAAAACAATCCTTACATTTAAAATGATGCTAGTTTGTCTAGCTACTTTTGAGCTCCCAAAAATAGGTACTGTGTATAAAAGTAGGCCGTTGGAAAGGATGGTCAAATCAGTGGAAATAAAATGCAAGTTGAAACAAATCAGAAGAATCCTTTCAGTAAATAATAATGCCTAGTATTAACTGTTCCACGTCTTGAAAGACATTTCAACATCTAAGCACATAGCACAAAAATAAAGGAGAAATGCATTTGGACATGAATGGAAAGAAAGCAAAGTGAGATGGGGATGCAAACAAAGTAAAAGTCATGAATATGCAACACACATCTCACCCCCTGCTCCATCCTTTTCCTCTGTATGTTTTGTCAGATTCTCTCTGCCTTCTCCTCCTGTTTGATTCAAATTCCCTGCTCTCTCACTCCTAATACCTCTTCAGCATCTCTACTCCTAACCCCCCTCTCTCCTGCATGAGCCCCTCTTCACTAATCATCTGAGGCCCAATTATACTCAGTTGGCCCCGCACCTCCTCCCTACAGGGGCTCTGGAGGGCCAAAATACACCGATGCTGACTGACGTTAATTTGCATGACTCTTTGGCCTCCATAAGTACCACTGTTGTCTGTCTTCTACCGTTGTATAGGAAGCCAGAGGAGGAAGAGAGGAGGGGAAGGAGAGGTAGAACATGTCATGTTATGTAATCTGAAGCAATAGGAGGAGAGTAAAGAAGGCAGAGGGTGTCGCACTGCTTTCTAACTAAGTAAGTACTGTCAAACTATTTTGCAGGCAGACATGAATCTGACAGATCATACATCAGCTCTGGATCTACCAATCTAACATTGTTGACATTCTGTGTCTGGCCAGATTTTTGTACTCTACTGGCATAACTTAGCTTTTTGGACTATGCAAGTTAAACTTCCCACACACCAGTTTCCTCCTGCTTGGAACACAAATTGCGTTTTTTAAGGTACAGAACATCTGGTCTTCAGCTCATTTGCAAAGGATATTTTGAACTAAAGAAGTTACCAGATCTTGGAGGATCCCGCCTCACTAAGCAAAATCAGATAGATTACAACTGCAGCCTCAATCCCCTGATTTTAAATTCCTAATGTGAAGACTGCTTGGTGAACATTAGATCCTACAGTTTCTGTAATGCAACTCAGTAGCATCTTAAAAAAGTCTTTCAGCGTTATTGTCAGTTTTGTTTAGACAATACCTCCCTAAATAACAAAAAAGATGTTACAAAGCAGATTTCACTGACTTTCTATTTCCCACAAAGTAACAAATAAACTGTAAGATGTAAAATACACACAAATAAAATTAAGTCATTTAAGTAGTATAATGCTACAGTAGTAGCATTTCATTGGCATAATGCCTAATCATATTTTTGACCACAGCTTGTGCCACAGTTGATTGAGACAAGCTTTTGTAGTTGATGTGATTGCTTCTCTAGCCATTGTTGCGCTTTTGATACAATTGTTGGAACACTCAACTGTGAGCAGAGATTGTGGGTGCAGTAAATTCCCATTTATCCTGGCTGAGCATTGCACTGAACCTACTGAAGAATCAGTCCAGGTTTGATAGTTGAAATAAAACAGTGATTGTTAACTTTCAAATTTCCAACATGGGATTAATAAAGTATTCTGATTCTGAATTTGATTATTCTTTACCATGTGACACATTCTGACATATCCTTGGATGATCTCCTTTGATTGTTAAGGCACCAGAAGATACACAAAAACAGATAAACACACACACACACACACACACACGCACACACGCACACGCACACGCACACACATACACTAGCACTGCTTGCTGTTCTGGTGTCCTGGGCAGGCACCCAAACTGTGGACAGCCTGGCCTATGTCTCAAGCTGGGTATGTGCTGTTTTCTGTGTGTGTGGCGTGTAGTCGCCATGTCGTGGCTTGTGTCCTATTATCACCCCTCTCCCCCTTTCTTACACGCACACAAGCACACACCCACCTCTGGCTCTTCCTGGACTCGGCCAGCAGCCAAGACTGCAGCAGTGGGACTCCATTCACTCAGATTGCTGGGATGAGAAGAGAGAGGGGGTGAGATGAGATTTGTGTCCCCAGAATGAACACAGCACTGTGGGGTCATACTGAGACACAAACAACCACTAGTGCTGTCAGCAGTGCCTACTGTCCAAACTGAGGCTGAATGTACAGGAATGTGGCTTTCATGCAAGAAAAAAAGTGTGTGTGTTTCTGTGTGTGTATTGAAAAATGTGTAAACATGCAGCTAAACACTCACACAGAACCTTTAACTTCCAAAAAATTATTTTTATTCTGAAGGACCAATAAAATTATGGCAAATATTTACAAATAATTACTTCTTAGTTTCACATTACAGGTACATAAATGGAATAATTCACCAACAACAGTCACTCAGGTGGACAGATGGACAGGTACACAGACTGAGTATGAAGAGATGCATCAAGCAAACTGCAATTTAATATTTCACAGTAAACTCAAAGCCAAGAAATAAAATAACAATAATATTAACAATAGAAATATAAAAAATAAGCATAATATCAAATTCACCATTTATTTCGAGTTTTCCAAACCAAACTGATCGCAGTTCAGGAACAAAAAATGAGGAAAAGATAAAAGAAGAAAAATCAATTGATATGATATCTTTGGCAAATTCGCACTGCAGTAAAATACATTCAAATATTAAGACAACACACAACACACAAAGAGAAAAACACCAAGTTTTGTTTGCAACTACTAGAAAATTGAATAAAAAACATACACATTTTCTTAAAGAAGCATTTCTTTTACTTTTTTAAATCCTCCCCTCCAGAATATTTGAAGGCATTTCTTATCTTCATTTTTGTGTTTGTAAGTCTTTTCTTCTATTTTATATGGTTTTTGTACAAGAGCATTGTTTAAAACAGGCATCACAGGCTTTGGTGAATGTTACAGATATGTTTTCTTTTTGTCGCATTTTAATTTTCAAGAATAGAACAAGCTGAATCATTAAAACCGAATTAATTCTTTGCATTACTTTCTGTCTTTTGTTTGTTCATTTTTATTTATTTTTTTCTTACCAAAACGTCACAGATATAAATATCTCTTTAACACCCCAGATAGGAAGCCATGGACACAAAAAACTCCAGATTGTTACACGAAAGGCCACAGTAAGGTGAAAAATTATGTATCTATTCTTTTTTTTTTCTTTTGATTGAAACATCTGCTTAAAAAGCACAGTCGATTTTTGTAGGCTGAGTCGTGTGTATTACTCCTCTTCCACAGTTGAATAATATTAAGATGTACAGAACATTGTAACACTTCAGTATGAGATCTGTCCAGAGCCTAGTTATATCAGCAAGCATGAAACAGATTGTGCCACTAATTGCTGTCAAGATGTGATGCTGAATTCCCCTCAGGTTTTGGGAAGGCAGTAGCCTTCTTCATGGATTCATATTGAGATACAGTCAGGCAGTGCGCACTCGGCAAGAAATCATAATAAAGGAAAAAACTAATTTGCATTTATTTCAGGTTCTTATTTGACTTGGAGCTGGGATCAAAATTCAGGATGCAATTTATTTTCATGGACAGTAAACTGTGGAAGTGCTGCAAATTAAATGTCTTTGTTTGATCTGAAACTCGTGTTTCTTTTTGTTGCAAATGCTCTATAGCTACATGAAGAGAAAACGGTATGAGATGCAATATCTCACAGAATGTTCCTGACCAAATAAAGATGCCGGCAGCAATATTGCCATTGAAATGACCTCGCTTTGGCACAAAACACCCTGCTTCATTCCTATGCAGAATTTCTGACAGGACAGTGAGCATCACGTCTGAAGAGTCAGTGAGAAAAGTAAGAAAAGTAAGAAGGCAAAAGGATTAATAGGGCTGTCTAAAGAAAAGAGGGAGGACTTTTGAGGAAGGTCACAGCCCTGAAATCAAGAGAATACCTTTAATATTCCTAATCCTGGTGGTGTGGCAGTGCTACAGGAGGGGAGGACAGGAGAGACGGGAAGACAAGTGCATGAGATATGATGAGATTAGGGCTGAGGAGGGATGGGGGGGTGAAAAAGATGGGATGAGCTTCTGATGGCACAGCAGGTTTGGCCTCCCCTGGGGAACACAGGGGCATAAGAGGAGGGGCTATCACCACTTTGCAAAGGACAAAAGGAGGGAGCAAGAGTAAGTCTGTACTTATATTTATGTGTGTGTGTGGCCTCTGCCCACTGTGCATTCTACAGTACCACCCACAATGACAAGTCCCCCCTTCATCACTGCAGTCAATGTCACAGCTGCCAATTGAAACAGATGCCGGCCAATGAGAATCCAGTCTCTCCTCATGTGAGCCAGTCAGGTCAAAGCAATGGCAAAGCAAGCTGTGTCACTATGAGATGCATAGTTAACAAATAATCCTGTTAATATATCACTGGACTCTGGTCTATACCAAATGACAAGCACTGAGTTTGACTTGTTTGATGTTGCGACTTTACATCTAGTGGACGCAGGAGGCATGACTGGCTTTACCTCCTCAAGGAAAATGACTGTCAATAAATATTTTGTCACTGTGTGTCAGTGTGTGTTTGCTTTTTGAAAATAGGTTGTGATTCATTTTAAATATTCTGGTTAAAAAAAGCAGTATTTACAAATAGCCTTGATATTTGTCTGTCACTTTCTTGATTTTTTAAAAATATTTTGTGCCTTTTTTCAGTGTTGACTACATGTGAAGCTAGTTGGTCCGGTTTAACCCTGATCCATGTATTATGGCCTTGCATGGACATCTCCCTGAATTTAGACTTTTCAGTCCACTCATCTCAAAAATATGCAAATAATATGCACTCACTTGATAGGATGGTAGGATACCATTTAGTGACCTTAAAGCTGGAAAAAGTGATTTGTATATGTTAAGTGTAATGTATGGATATATGATTTGTTTATATGAACAAAGGTATTAGGCCACCTTCATATCACACCTACAGGAGCTTTTATGATATTCCACTGTAAATTCACTGGCATTAAAATGGAGTTGATCCCCCTTTGCAGCTATAACAGCTTTCACTCTATGCGTGAATTTTTGCCTTATTCATCCAGAAGAGCATTTGTGAGGTCAGACACTGATGCTGGTCAGAAGGGTCTGGCTCACAATCTCTTCTAGTTCATCCCAAAGGTGTTCGATGGGGTTGAAGTCAGGGCTCTGTGCAGGCCAGTCAAGTTCCTCCACATCGAATTCATCCAACAATGCCTTTATTGACCTTGCTTTGTGCACTGGAGCATAGTCATGCTGGAACAGAAAAGCGCCTTCCCCAAACTGTTCCCACAAAGTTGGAAGCAAAGAATTCTCCAGAAATGTCTTGGGAAGCCGAATCATTAAAATTTCCCTTCACTGGAACTAAGGAGCACAGGCCAACCCCAGAGAAAAAATCCCATAGCATTATCCCTTCTCCACCAAAATTCACAGTTGGCACAATCAGGCAGGTAATGCTCTCCTGGCATTCACCAAACCCAGACTCATCTATCAGACTGCCAGCTAGAGAAGTGTGATTTATCACTCCACAGAACACGTTTCCACTGCTCCAGAGTCCAGTGGTGGCATGCTCTACACAACTCCATCCGATGCTTGGCATTGTGCTTGGTGATGTAAGACTTGCATGTGGTTCCTTAGCCATGGAAACCCCCAGTGCACAGTTTTTGTGCTGATTTTAATACCAAAAGAGGTTTGGAACTCTGCAGTTATTAAGTCAGCAGAGTGTTGGCAAACTGGTGATGCTGCTCCATAATCTTACGTGGTCTGCCACTTTGTGGCTGAGGTGCTGAGGTTCCTAAATGCTTCCGCTTTGCAATAATACCATTTAAAGCTGATTGTGGAATATCTAGGAGGGAAGAAATTTCACCAACTGATGTGTTGCAATGATGATATCCTATTATAGTATCAAATTCAGTGAGCTCTTTAGAACAACAAATTCTTTGCCTTGTAAATGCAGACTGCATGGCTGGGTGCTTGATTTTATACACCTGTGGCAATGGGACTGAATGAAACACTTGAATTCAATGATTAAAAGGTGGGGCCCAAAACTTTTGTCCATATAGCATATGTTTTATCGACTAATGACTGATGTTTAACCACTCCTCTGACTAAGTTGTGCAAGTAGGTTGTTAACCCATTAGCAGGCTATGCACATAGTCAAAGAGCTGGAGTTATGTCCTATTAGTGCCATTCTAGCAGAACTTTTCTGCTGACCCTCTTTTTTATGGTTTTTTGTTTCGAGACATGAGTGCAACCACTCATGATATTGAAATTGTAATCATCTCATGAATTTTATCAACAATTACCACAAAAACTTAAGCATCCAGATTGAGGATTAGATAGAAAATCTTATTTTATATAGTTCCTCAGGAGTACTTCTACATGGCAGTCATGTCAGCATAAGCAGATGATTAAGAGTGAGTGACCATTTTTCCCACAAAATTTAACAGACATAAGTTTCTTTGTGACTGCAGTGTAAGTTTGGTCTCAACTGAGCCATCTGCATAAAAATTGTGTGGGTTTGCCTCTATCGCTATAGCTTATGAGTAATAAAGCAGTCGCCGACTTTAATGAAACCAGGCATATTTACTGCTTTTCACTGCTGTAGCTGCCCAAAAACATTTTTCCCAAGTTACAGATTTCTGCTAACGCCTGATGTGTCTGTTTCTTTCCTGCAGATCTGTGACTGAAAAATCCACATTCTGGGAGAATTCTGGACTAATGTGCATGGTGGTAGATCAGCACTGGGTCCTACTGTCAGAGCTGCAATGATATTGTTGGTGCATTGTGAGAATTGTTGCATGTTATTGGTATTGAAATTACAATTAGTTATTTGTGAAAGGCTTTTAAAATCTTCAAACCTGTGTTTGCCTGGGCAAATAAGAGTTCTGTTAAATGAGCTACCAAGAGGGAGACTGAACCTAGTTTTAGTGACTCATAGTTGGTCGGGGGATGTTGACATATAAAACTAAAGGCACTGTCCTTGTTTTCAGCTGGTGTGGTTCAGGTTCAATAATGCCTCAGAAGGATCAAGAGAAAAAGACAGAAATAAGGAAAGACTCCCGCTGTGGTGCACACAGGCAGCACAGCAGGTGAGCCGTCATAAGAATCTTCTTTAGAGTTGTGTATGCACAACTTTTAAGGTCTACAAATGTGAAAGGATCCACTCTATTTCTATTTCAAAAAAATTCCGGAAACAACAAGATTGAGAAACTAACAGCTTTGTTCAGCGTTTATAGTTATCGTATGTTTATATAGCTCACACTGCAGATTTGGTGTCTCCAATCTGTTTGCTAGTAGAAACTAAACAGTAGCAAAGAAAAGCTACAGTCAGCCGCACATACCCAAAAAGAAAAACAAAACAAAAGGAATGGAAACATTCGCAGACAATGGCTAAAACAACACCATATACCTTGTCTTTTTATCATAGAAGAAAGCTCCAACACTAAAATCTAAATTCCAATGTGAATAAATGAAATTGCTATTGACATTGTGACTTCTCTTCTCTTTCACTGATTACTGTACAAGTATTGTATGGACAGAATTGAAACTGAAAGCTAGGTACAGGCTAAGGAAGATATTGCCCTCTTACAAAGATCAACATAGTGGGCCCTCAGACATTTGGGAGGGATAACACACTGATTTTAGATCCATGCTCAAGGGCAAATCTGTCCTTCTATGTCTGTACAAGATGGGTAAGGCCTCAACCCTGGTGTCATGCATTGTCACAGCGCAGAACAGATATGGGAGACAAACAAAAGAGAAAAAAATTCACTTATTTCACGAAAGCAACCCTTTTATAGAAACAATTTCAAGATGTCAAACAGCACAAGGACACATACTCAAAATGGGGAAAAGCAGAAAAAGTACTTTATGGTTCTGAAAGGAAGTTGGAAAAAGTAGGATGTCGCCTTAAAAAGATGATTGATGAGTCTCTTTGTGCTTTTGTAGTTAGTCAGCCGATCCACTAGGGGGGCCCATCTTTGGGGAGTTTAAAGAGAGCAAGAGAAAGAGAGGGTGCCACTGCCTCCTGGTGTTCTTTGGCTGATGCTAGATTGGATCAGCTTGTGGGAGGCAGGCAGAGGGACACTCTCCTGTGATTGGTGATTAGGTTAGATTGAGCCAGCAAGCAGAGCTGATCCAGTCCAGCACCAACCTTCTTTTGGCTACTTAGGAGGCTGAAAAAATTGTGTCTTATTAAGTGGCGCCTTTGTCAGCTGATACCAGGCAACAAACTATAAACAGGAAAATCGCAATTTGATCACATTTATAAACAAAGACTTCTTATGTTAAAAGTTTTTCAGATTTCATATTTCACTGCATCGTCATCATCATCATCACTATTCTAGCACAACAGTGTGACACTATTATAAATCATTACAGGCATTCACTCATATCACGGAGTGCAGCACAGAAAAGCTTCTTAATATATTACTCTGTGTCTCCTCCATTATAAATAGCTCTTGATCAGGACTAACTCTTGTTTGGGGAGGTAGGATGGCACCTTCCTGTACTGTAACACAACCTGGTGGAACTGATTTAGCTCTGATGTGGAAATGAACGCTGTTCATTTAACAGTAGAGGGCTCAGATTTTAGAATGTGCTTTCCTGAAAGGTCTGTCTGTCTGTGAGTGGCTTTCAAACCAGTTCAAATTTAAGTTTTAACCTAAGGCATGGATGTATTAAGAGAGCTGAGCCCTCATTCACAAAAATGTTCCTGGATTTGTGGAATTTTATTAAAGAAATCGGTAAAAAAACATTTCGGGGATATTATGGAATCAACTTTGCTGCTACATACATCGATTCCTAATCATCAGTTTGCATGAAAAAAGAAACCTCCAAACCCAAATCATTTGATTTTAATCTTTATATTATGAATTTCAGATTCCTGTATTTGTAAAGTGTCCTCTGCCAAGCCAGAATTCGTGGATGGGGCTAGTGAGTGAAAAATCTAAGTGTATCCCCAAGTGAGAAACCCTTTTGACTCATGCATGATTTTTTCATTCAACTGAGAACTGGGCAAACACTTTGGCATCCAGTATTCAGTTCTCCTTAATACATCCATCATGCGAGGACACAGTTTTCTTACTGGGGAATCATGCTCAACTTAAACTACTAAAACAGATTGTTTGCTAAACCCCACCCCTTAACAGCAATTATCCAACCGTGGCTTTACAGCTATAGGCTTTGGATATCTACACATGCTGTAACAGCAGTAAGGATGACACAGCATTTACAGAGTCTTATATTTTGTCCTTTTTCAAATTCAAAAAGTAAAGAATGAAGGAATGACTTAAGGAATTTAGAATGATCTAATGTAAGATAGAAAGGTTAGCATGTCTGCCTCACAAGTCTAATTATTACAGTAGTAACCCAGTATGCTCACCCAACAGTAACTATCTAGTAAATGAGTTTGTACCAGAATCTAATATTTTTAGAAAACTGGATCTGGCTATTTACTACAGTAACAAATGGGGTGGGGCATAGCAGACATTTGTGATACTGAACACTCCCATTAAAATAATGTTATCTCATTTTTTTAAACATTGTGATTCCAGAGGAACTGTATTGACTCTGCAGTAGAAAAAATAAAAAGATAATGATATGGGTGATTTTGGTCATTCAAAGTTATGAGGATTGGATTGTCTTTACTTCACTGTATCATGGCATAGAAAATTGATTGATTAATGTGGGGTCATAAAAATAGCCTGCTGTTTGAAAAAAACTGATTTTTCTCTTACCACCTCAAATAATTTCATCAAAAATATTCCCATCCAGAAAATAACAGTTTACCCAGAAGGTCACAATACAGATAGTTTTAATGCAGTCAGTGGATTTCCTGGTTTATGACTGGTTAAAAACTGGATAGGGATACGAAGCCTTGATATTGTGGGAGGGTCCAAATTTCCAAACTGTACTTGTTTAAAAACCAGTTATTGATCTTGCCGTTCCTGTGTCCTCACAGTATTTTATACCCATACAATATTGTGCTGCGGCCCAGGAGTATATTTGTTGGTTTAAGAGTCACTCAAAGAAAATTCAAACTTCACTGACTGAAGATTTGAAATCTTCTCCTCATTGCAGTCCAAGCGTGGGCAGGTTTGTATTGAGTGGTGCTGATGCTATCCATCCCTCCCTCATCTCATTCTCCTCCTCACCCAACCTCCTCTCGTCTGTGCAGGAGGGGTCAGTGGCGGTCATAGGCGGAGGCTGTAGCGGTGGCAGCAGGGCCCGCCCCTCGTGAAGTTGCACTGTAATAGTATGGTGATCCTGGGAGAAAAAAACAAATGCACAACAATTTTGTTAGAATATGAGTCAAGTTTATTGCAACTTACTCTTTTCTGTTTACATAATCAGATCATTAAAACCTACATTTCTTTGAGCAACATTAGGATTTATTCGAAGTCATGTTTCCAATGGCATCCAATAAAAACTCTCAGTTTGTCTCTAACAAGTCCTTATTAAAATAGCTCACTCCTAAAGTATCAGTGTCTTGGATCTAAGTTGATCTGTTATCATAAATTTAGCCTAACATACATATTTCTGCATTTTATAGTGTAAAATCACTCGAGGATAATAATCATTGTGTTTTTGCTCACTTACCAAAAGATATATACACACTAGCTTTTGTATTTCTGTTAAGGCTATTACAATGCACAGCAGCTATTATTTCTCAAATGCTATACTATTTTATGGTTTAAAAACTGAAATTCTAATTTCTAAATCTTTTCAGTTGCATTTCAAATTCTACATACATGAACCTCTGGACTAGAATTACTTTTGGATGTAGTCATGGAAGACTCCCATTTGTTTCCTTATGGCCATCATAGGTTTTTCAACACATTTGGGGGCGGGGGGTGGGGTACAAGTACTCAGCTTCACATTTCACATTACAAGTGAACAGTTTCTGGTTCAATTCCAGCCTGGGACACAAGCCCTTCCCACCATGGAGGGTTGTGTCGGGAAGGGCATCTGGCGAAAAAAACCTGTCTAAATTACCAGTGTGGATCAATACGCTTTGGTGAACCCTTGGGAGAAATACAAGTGAGCAGCTGAAGGTGCTCCTATAAGCTGCTAAATACTGCACTATGATAACCAGCTAAATGTACTGTGTTAGATCTATAATAAACTCTTGCTAAATGGAAATGTTGGCTGCAGAAATTTTTTTTTGATTATTTAAAGATTTTTGGTACTTAAACTGGTTAATGTATTTCACAAGAAAAAAAGAAAATAAAGGAAATGTAGTCATTTGATTGCCAACAGTATATTTGAACGATGCTGATTAGCAGCTGTAAACCACCATTTGGAGGTAAAACTGAAAGTGATCTCAGCAAGAGTGTAGGCATAATACACTCATAGACAGGACAGTAAAAGTACTTTCTCTTTCAAATAAGTTTGACTAATCTGAAGATTTGTTATATGATTTTCTTGTTCTTTTACTCATTTTTCTTCCCTGTGGACTTCTGTTGCAATGTCATCACATTCACAGATCGTAGCAATTAACTTGGTGAGAATAATTTTTTATTACAGTTGGAATTGATGGTTATAATGGCAAAAAATATGGACGAGACTGTAATAAATCTGAATTCTCCTTTAACGACTTGGGGGTTACTTAAATACAGTGTAAATGTGAAATGAGCAGCTTCAATTTTCTGTTAAGATTACATTTTACTCTGAATGTGAGTAGTGAAAGGGAGGGATGAGATGACATGAGCTGATGGAGCTAATGACAGAAAAAATAGTCTCTCTTTCATGTACAACCAATAAAATTAACTCTGACTTTCAGGCTCTCTCTCATACACACCATCTTAGTGACAGTCTAAGCTGACACACTGAGTACAGCTCTACTACTACTGATCCCTTGAGTCTATTCTCTCCCCAAGGGAGAGGTCAATTCAATACTGTAACCCCAAAGACACACTCAAACCCACCCTCACACACGTTAATACACACAGAAAAACGTCACCTGTGTGCAGAAACACACACACACACACACACACACACACACACACCTGTCTCTGTTCCTTCCGTCAATCAGCCTAGCTGTGTGTTGACAGGTTATGTCTGTCCACAGTCCAGGTAATCTCAGGAGCCTCTTTGGGGAAGTGAGGCATTAAGCCGACCTGACAAACTATTTAGTCTCACTCAAGGCTTCAGATGCCCTCTCTCCCTTTTTGCCTCTTTTTTTAAAACTCCCCTTTCTTTCATGTCTCCCCATTGTCCTCACCTCTTCCTTATCCTTTCTTTTGTATCACAGACTCCCTTCACCTGCCTTCAATCCTAAACCTTTCAGTGTCTCCTAATGTGCATCTTGTCCTCGTATTATGTGTCCACTCATCCGTTATCATAAACTTCCCTTACAGTCTTGTCTTCTCTTTGCCATTTACTTTTTCTATGCACTGCTATCGTCTTTCATCATCATTGCCCCTACTCCTATGCATATATCTGTATGCGGACACATGCTATGTACTTATTTTTCTTATACTCTCTTCATCACCTTCTTCTTTTTTCTCCACCTACCTTGCATCTGTCCTGCCTGGCTGGTGAAGAGACTGGAGGAGCAGCCGATTTCCGTCCCCAGGAGAGACCCATAATCCTGCTGAAACACTGGGGACAGAGGGATGGAGGGAAGGAGGGAAAAGGAGAGGTGAGGAGAGGAAAGGGTGGGGGTACACTAAAGGTCATCACAGCCTGACCGCTCTCACCTATTGACCTTTTAAACCATCACCCCTGACCATTTCACCTTTAATCATGACCCCTGAAATGGCTGCTTAGACAATGACTTTGACACTGACTTTTTTTTGCTCAGGGTTAATACCTCCTCTTAAACACTTAATGCTGAGATGTAAAGATAGTGTTACGGTGTCTTTCGAAAGGACATTCACACCAATGGCTTTGGAAGGTAAAGCAAAATTTCAGCAATAAATGCCACTTTTCCTAGTGCCATAGTCTATTGTCACACCCTTTTGGTCCAAGCTGGTCATAGACTTTATGCTAAGACTTAATTGCTCATTGTGGTTCATTAGATCAGTACTGGTAATTGTTTGGGACTCAGTGTGCTTATAGCTTGTTTGGGCAAGCCATAAGCTAACTAAGAGACTGCAAATTTAAAAGACTTAAAGATAAAACTACCTACTACCTACTACTACTAAATATATCACGTCACAGCCAGTTGAAAAATATCTTGTGTCAAAAAAGTGATTGCATGAACAACAAACTCACACAAATCCTCTCTTAATCAGTTCCTTCCTGTCTTTCTATATCTATTCCTCACATCCATTCACACCTCAAATTGCCAGTATATTATAAAAAAAGACCTCTCCAGAACTGTTTACTACTGTACAACAAAGAATGAAATGTAAAAAAAAAAAAAGAAAAAAAAAGGGAGA
>VUQH01033538.1:9962-23696 GCA_015106775.1 Etroplus canarensis | reverse complement strand
CCAAGAAGTAGCTAAGAGCAATTAATTTTTAGCTGAATACGAGCATGATTTAGACCAGATTCAGGTTCAAGTTATTCATATCTCATTTGACAGGAATGCATTGTCAAGTTTTGGAGAAATTCTTGTGGAAATACTGTGTTCAGAGTGAAGCTTTAGCTGGCCTCTTTGCAGACTAGCTGATAGTGACTGAACTGGAGAGCTCAGCGAGACTGTAGTGGTCCTGCCATACAGTGGATGATAGCATAGCTTTTCTCCCTCATTTAATACTTACTGTCTGGGGTCTACTCTTCCTCTTGTCTTTCCCTCCTACTCTTCACTTCACCCCTTTCTATTTATTTTTCTCTTTCGTCCTCTGGCCCGCCTGACTGCAGCCCGCCCATCACCCTTCACATCAAAACAACATTCTCCTCCATTTCTTCTCTTCTTTTTTTTCTACATATCTCTGTTGACTTGCTCTCTTTTTTCACTCTTTTGGTCTTTCTTTCTTTTCTCCTGAACCTTCACTCCTCCCAGGGGATCCCTCTCCCATAGCTGACAGTCACAGACCCTGATGCCCCCTCCCTCCAACCACCGCCCACCACCACCACCACCACCACCCATTCCTCCTCTCTCCTTCTCGTTCTGTCGGTTCTGCCTCACTGCTCTCCTACACCCCCTCTGAGTGTCAGCCCCCCTGCTGCAGAGAGAAAGACAGAGAGACAGAGAGAGAAGGCGAACAGCAGAAGAGAGTTGCTTGCTTAATGAAGGTATGATATTAGACAGAGCGAACAAAAAGGAGGATAATTTGCCTGAGAAGTGCTGAGATAAAACATGCCTGAAGCTGGAGAAGCAAAGTTTGTAGATTATCTCCTTGACTCATTCTAGTCAGCTCAGGGATTCAAGCAGTTTTGAAAATTCACTGAGAAAATTCAAATGCTGTTGCTGTTTTATGTGTGTATACCAAACAAGTTTTCTTTGTGCTAGTGTGTGTGCTTATGTGTGTGTTTAGCTGCGTCTGTCAGGTGGGGTCGGGATGCTGTCTCCATGGCATCCCTGGGTGCGAACATCCTCTCCCTTGTCATCAGTGTAGTGACGGCAATGTGTCAGGTTGTTTAGGAGACGAGGGGCGGAGGGGAGAGAGGAGGGGAAAGAAGGCTCAGGGGTCTCCCTGGTGTAGCTCAGTGTCAAGGTCGCACACACACACACTGTCAAAAACAAACACACGTACACACAAACAATCACATGCCAGCACACGCATAAACACCCACCAACTCAAACACACACGCACAAATATGCTGTCAAACCTGAGGACAGAACGGGGTGAACGCAGGGGGACAGGGTGACAGGGTTACCCATCTTTAGACGTGCTGTTCCTACATGTCCACTGAGAGTGTGTGTTTGTGTGTGTCAACCTATGGGTGTATGTGTCACAGACTGAATGACTGGGAATACACAGAGACAACAACTTGTAAACAGCATTGTTTTTTGACTTTGTTTCACTGCTGTTTGTGTCTCTCCCTTTATTTTTCTGCAATATACCTCACACTGACCATGACCACCACTGCAAGTCTGAGAGAAAGAAAGAACAAGAATAGCAGTTGAGGATTGAAACACAAAAGCATCGTAGAAGGCGGAGTGGAAGGGAATGAATGAATTAGTCGTGGGTCACTGGTGATTCTCATTAAAAACAAATTACTAATGTTGAGGAGGGACAGCTGTGCTACTGTGGCTGGTTTCTAATGATACACACACACACCCACACCCAACCACACACACACAAATGTATGCACCAAGCAGACACACGCACCACCCCCTGGGAGCATTGTCACCCACAGTGTACACAGACAAGAAAGAGGAAGTGGCAAAGCTAAGTGAACCTCCTGAAGACACACATTCCACACAAACATTTAGTGGAAACTTAGAAGTTATGTCAGTCCTGATCTGTCGACATGATGGGTGACAAGAAATTACACAGTCACTGTAAGGGAAAGCCAAATACAATGGATAATTGAAAGTAAAACAGCTTTAGTCAGCATACATGTATGTACATGTATGTATTTATATTTTTCATGTGGTGACATGATAGTTTTGTTCAGAATGTGTCATTGTAAGGAATGGTCTTTCTTAAGGGGACAAAAAATAAATCCCCAGTAATGATAATTACTAAATAAATAATTAGTTTCAGCATGAAGGCTTGATTTTAGGGTAGGTTTAAGGATGTCATAGTTATGGTGAATGTCTTCTTCTTCTTCTTCTTCTTCTTCTTCTTCTCCTCCTCATTATTATTATTATTATTATTATTTCAGCTGCTCCCTTTAGGGGTCGCCAGAGTAGATCATCTTGCATCCTCTTCATTTATACCAACCATCTTTTTGTACTCCTTTACTACATCCATGAATCTTCTCTGTGGTCTTCCTGTTTTCCTCCTGTCTGGCAGCTTCATCTTCCATGGCTTTTGTCCCATATGTCCACTTTTCCTCCTCCTCTGCACATGTCCAAATCATCTCAATCTTGCCGCTCAACCTGAGCTGTCCGTCTAATGTATTAATTTCTAATCCTGTCTATCCTGTTCACTCTCCGTGAAAATCTCAGCATCTTAAACTCTGCCACCTCCAGCTTCACCTCCTGTCTTTTGACACAGCCACTGTCTCCAAACAGTACATTATGGCAGGTCTCATCACTATTTTCATCATTCTTGCTGCTGGCTTTCTGTCACACTTTACTCCACCCACTACACCCTGCCTGCACCTTCTTCTTCACCTCTCCTGTGCACTGTTCATTGCTGTGAATGGTTCATCACAGGTTTTTAAGTCTCCATAAAATGAATAACAGTCACTATAAAGGGATGGAAACATGACTGTGTGTGCATTCTCACCAGGTACCATTCCAGTGAGGGAGGGGGTGGAGTAGCTGCCCTGTCCAGTGGGAGGGACATGAGGAGGGTAGCCTGGCAGAGTGGTGCTGGCTAGATCTCGACCTGTAATCAAACACAAAAACATACACACAGGTTTGCGGTCATCAGCATCTTACTGATATCAGTGTTATTATCAGTATCAATATATATAATCTGCCATCGTCATATTTTTCTCCCTTGCTCGGTACCATGTCTTTTAGGTTGTATTTTTTGTTAAGTTGTTTAGTGACCTTTGATCGTCCCTTGTTGGACCAGAAGACATTCAGTACTAAAGCATACTGTTCACTTTTTGGTCTGGGAATGCAGAGATCTCAAAAAGCCCTTCCAGAAATGGACATAAAGGAAAATGGGTTCAACCTAACTGTAATATCCTTCTGATTTTACTGATTGTAATATGAGAAAATCTAACTGAGCAGCATTTTCACAGTTGCAATTCTGACATTTGTCAAGTAAATCACTTGTGTTAGTTATAATAACAATGACTATTTAATTGAATGGTTCCAGGAAATAGCTACAAATTAATTAATATTTTTATGTTTTAACTCATACCTGCTGTGCTATAAATAAGGGCAATTACAGTAACAAGAGAATGTCTTATTTGTCACCTTAGATTCCTGACAGTAATTACACTAAAAATTCATAATGAATGTTGATGAAAGCATACAAAAGTCATCCTTAAAATACTAGGCTTCTAGCAGGGTTTTTATCTTACTAAATTATGCAGGAGCATATTCATTCAGGACGTCCTTCTTTCTTTTCTTTCTTCCCTTCTTGTTTTCCATTCCCTGGCATCTATTAATTTACCAACTTCCCCCTTCTCTCGTTACCTCAACCTCCCCTCCTTCCTCTGTCTGTCACTTGGTAGATAGGATATATAACTGCATTAGACTACATGACAGTGTGTCGACCCAAATCATTTCTCTATGTTTGCGCGTAGTAGACATTGCGAGTGCGTGGAGAGGGTGCCCTCCATTCATCATCATCATATACACACACTCAACCACACACACATGCATCAACGCCCTCCTTCTACCCCCTGCACACACACATTTATCATCATCATAAACAGCTCAGATGCTAACACCATCAATCCCATTCACTTCCCCTCCACTTAACCACCACTAACTATGTGAGGAGGAGGAGGAGAAGGAGAAGGAGAAGGAGGAGGAGGAGGAGGATTAAAAGGGAGTGAGGGAGGAGAGGAAAATACAGAACACAAAAGACATGATGAAGGGGAAATGGCAAGAAAAAATAAAGAGGAAACAGGGAAGAGAAAGAGAGGAGGTGTAAGTACTGGAAGGGCAGTGGATGATAAGTATTTCTTTACTTGAGAAAAAGCAATAGCAATATTATAATAATAGTTTTCTCTATCATGAGTAAAGGGCCTATATTTGAAAGTATTTTAAGAAAGTATTAACAGCTTAATTCACTCAGGTATCAAAGTCAAACTTAGTATGTACTGTAGTAAGACATCCTTCACACTGTATTTTGAAAAATCTAAATGCTGTACATGATCAAGGAGAAGCTAACTTTAAGCACTGGTTAAACTACTTGAAAATGTCATCATCCTTTTATATTTCTTTTAAAATATAGTGCAAACATTGATAAATGACTAAAGAACATAGACTGTATAACAAAGACAGACATACGTTCCTAGGACAAAAGTATTGGGCCACCTACACATTACACCTGCAGGAGCTTTTCTGATATCCCATACTGACCTCTCATTCTAAATCCATAGGCATTAATATGTGGTCGGTCCCACATTTGCATCTATAACAGCGTCCATTCTTCTGGGAAGGCTTTCTATAAGAATTTGGAGTGTGTCTGAGGGAATTTTTGCCCATTTATACAGAAGAGCATTTGTGAGGTTAGACTCTCAGTAGTGTAATGATGTACCTATTTGCCTTGCACGTAAAAGATCCCTGGTTCAAGCCCCTGAGGAGACACAAGCCCCTTCTATGATGCAAGGTTTTCATCAGGAAGGGCATCAAGTGTAAAATATGTTCCAAATTACCTGTGGATTCATTTGCTGTGGCGACACCTCAGGGAAATGTCAACTTTCATGCAACACTGATGCTACATAAAAGGGATTGACTTGCAATCTCTGTTCAAGTTCATTCCAAAGACGTTTGGCGGCTTGAGGTCAGGGCACGGTGTAGACACGTTATTCGACACCAAACTCAATGCTTGCTTTGAGCACTATGAAACAGTTATGCTGGAACAGAAAAGGACCTTCTCCAAACTGTTCCCTCAAAGTAGGAAGCATAGAACTGTCCAAAATATCTTCAGAAGCTGGAGCATTAGGTTTGCCCTTCACTGGACCTATGGGACCCAAGTCAACACCAGAAAAATAACCCCACAGCATTATCCCTCCTCCTTATAGTTTGCACAAGACAGTCAGGCAGGTAATGTTCTCCAGGCAATCGCCAAATCCAGTTTTTGTGCTGATGTTAATGCTATAGGATGTTTGGAACTCTAAAGTTAATGAGTCATCAGATCGCTGGCAACTTTTATGTACTATGCACCTCATCACTTAGCAACCCCATTCTGTAATTTTGCGTGGTCTGCCACTGTGTGGCTGAGTTACTGTCATTCTTCTATACCACTTATTTTTGATCACAGGATATCTAGGAGGGAAGACATTTCATGAACTGACTTCTTGCAACTGTGGCATTCTAATAAACTAATAAACTGTAGCATTCTAATGCTCGAACTCAGTGAGCTCTTTAGATTAACGATTCTTTCACAAATGTTTGCAAAGGCAGAATGCTCTGGACATTTTTTTTTAATTCAGCCAACCAAAGCAGCAAAATGCTGCATTAATCTAACCACTAATATGGGCATGCTAACATGACTAGGCCAATATTAAGCTTTTTGGCTGATATAAATTTTACCATGTTAAAAATTGTACTTGAGGCTGATGACATTGGCTGGTGTTTGGTCATTATGCAGCATATTGGACAAATTAAAAATGACAGAGGTAGATTAAGGGATCATATAAAATTGCAAATCAATTTAATATTACTACCAGATTTACTGCAATCTATCCAATATTTGTTGATATTTCACTTAGCACCAAATTAAAATGTCTGGTTTCAGTACCAGAAATATAAAGACCAAAGTAGTTAATGGGCTGGAAAACTTTACCATCTCTTTAGATAATGTGATCTAGAATTGCATTTCAGCAAGAAAGATAGAAATGTTCAGCAATAAAACATAACTGTTCGTGCAGATTTCACTGTTGTTACAGTTTTCTTTAAATGTTTTCACATATCAGACATCCAACATCCTTCATTCCACACATGAGAACACAGACAAATGCAGCAATGAAAGAAAAACTGCATTTGTGGTTACAAATCAGCCAAGGCTCTTACAGCTAATCCTTTCATTTTTCTGTCCTCTTTACCTCCCTCCCTACTTGTGTTTCTCCCTCACAGATTGCTTCTCTACTCCAGCCTCTCTCTCTGTCCCTCTCCGACTCCTCTTCTGTCTCGTGTAGTAAAGTTTTTCTCGGTGTTTGACGCGACAGCAAGGCATTAGTGCAGACGGGCTACTCATCCGCTCAGGGTCAGTGCACAGGGCAAGGAGGAGAGGGAAGAGAGGCTGGAAGAGAGGAGAGATGGACTCTCTACAGTCCAACTTAGAGGGGGCAGACAGGGCCAGATCCTCTGAGGTGTGTGTCTGTGTATATGCATGAGTGTGCATTGTACGTGAAAGCGCACACAGTGTATTTGTGCATATGTATGCCAGTTGTATTGATGTATCTGTTCTCCACAGCTTTGCTGCAGAGGTCAACGAACAAGTACAAGTCTCCTCCATGCTCACTTGCAGCTACAGATGAACACACATCCTCTGTCTCTCTTTCTCTCATAGTGTCTACCTATCTAACTCTCCCATATCAAACAGCCATCAGAACAACACATGTCAAACCTGGAGGGATCAAGCATGCACTCTGTCCTTTTGGTGTTTGCACTATAGTAGACTGGGTGAGGCTCAGGATAAAATAAATGCCCTACAGATTTGGTAAGGCCTCAGAAAGAAGGTTTGAGAGTATGAATGTTGCTCTACACCATTTGTCCAGTGTATCACCACTTCAAGGATGCAATAACACTACGTCAAACACACAGACGTCTGATCCCCTTGAGGGAGCTCTATTCTGAGGGAAAAGACAGGAAAGGAAATGTATGCATAATATTCAGAAGGTGCGTGTGTGACAGAATATGAATGTGTGTGTTTGCATGCATAAGCAGAAATGGAAATTTTATCTCTCTTTCTTTTCCTCACACACTCTGTGTCTCTCTCTTTCACTCTTCCAGCATGAGCAGGTAATATTCCTTAGTGGTTTCAGACGGCAAAAACGAGCCTATTCCCAGATATCCCAAATTCCCAGCTCTATGATTCCCCTCATTACAGATGGGAACGTCAAAGCCTTGTCCAAGTGCTCCCTGGTCTACTCTTAATTAACCGCTGCCTCTCCCAGTGCCCCTAAATGGAAAAGGAGGAATAGAAAAGGCTCTCACTTTTCGTTTATCCTTCCACCTTTCTTTACTTCCTGTCCCCTGAGTTTCCTTCCTCTTCTGAGCCAGTATTAAGCTGTTTAAGCACTGAGAATTATGTAGCTCCTGCCACTGCTGAGGTAGTGTGTGTGTGTGTGTGTGTGTGTGTGTGTGTGTGTGTGTGTGTGTGTGTGTGTGTATCTATCTATCTATCTATCTACACACACACACACACACACACACACACACACACACACACAGGTCACCACAGCAGAAGAATCCACATATGTGAGTCAGCACAGATTTTACACGGGACACTCTTCCTGACAC
This sequence comes from Etroplus canarensis, assembly GCA_015106775.1. Classification (NCBI taxonomy): domain Eukaryota; kingdom Metazoa; phylum Chordata; class Actinopteri; order Cichliformes; family Cichlidae; genus Etroplus; species Etroplus canarensis. Next base: position 15,974 of record VUQH01033538.1, on the reverse strand, counting down.
AGTCCTCCCATTTATCTATACAAAATGACTAATGTGGTGACAGTTTGAATCCTGCCATGTAAGCTTAATAATTTGCATCATTTTTTGGTCTATTCCAGTAATAAAATGTTAACCACATCAAAAATAACCTTAGAACAAGACTACAAAATTAGAACAGAAAATCCCAGTTCTAACAGATGTGTTGCAAAAGGGCAAAAGCAACATGAAGAAAGATGTAAGATGTACAGACACTGAATAGATGGTCCCAAAACGGTTTCCCTACCAGAGTGAGCTATGATGTTTAAAATGTAGCTGTGCACAAAACCTTTTTGTGAGAATCTCTTTTAACCTTTTTTTTCTATAATAATGTTTTTAATGAGGTTTCTAAATATCTTTTAGAGCAGAAATGTAGATTATTAGGAGTAGTTTTTACCTGGAACTAGTGAATAGGACTGTGGACCAGAGACACCGGCTCCTAACTCTGCCCCTGTGCCTGGATTGGCCAAACTGTTCTTCATCTCATCCAGTCCTCCTGCTAGTGAGGCCATGGCTGAATAATCTGTTGTCTGGAAAAAAGGAAGTGGTGAAAGAGTACATTTATTAACAAATCAAAACAAGTACATAGAGGCAGTGTTTGTTATATCCTGTTACATTTCCAACATGCACCTAACTCATAGTGGAGAGCAAAAGGGCTTCAGTATGAACACAAACACACACACACATCGACATACAGAAACACACCTACAGCTGAGAGTTTATTGATCTGTTTACAAAGACGGGGATTTACTGAACAACCAAGTCCAACAGTCTATAAGCACAGGATCAGCTTGCTCTTTCTCTTCATTTCTCTCCCGACCTCACACACAGGATACATAGACACACGTATATATTCACACATACAAGGTGGCATTACATAGACCACAGCTAACACAAAGCCTCTTGTCTCCCCAGATACCAACAACAATAAGAACGGTGATCATCTCAGCACACATACACACATACTCCCAGTGGCATTAACCCAACACACACACACACACACTGCAGAAGTTGAAAACCACAGAGTAGAGAAGACTGAAATGACAAAACAATATATGTTGTCTAGAAGCTGACTTTTTCCCTCCATGCAAACTCTCCTAAATCTTTAGTAAAAAGAGGTTGAAAAGAAATTAAGGAGCTTTTTGTTTATATGATTTTCCCATATAATAATGTCAGGAACATAAGAAAATATTTTATGTGGGACGTTAATAAAATGCACACTAAATGAAAATAAAAATACATGAAAGGAAATTAGGTTCAATCACGCAATCCGTGATATTTTTATAAAAAACTGATTGATCATTTTTAATTTCCTTTAAGTTTGCTGTTCTCTAAATGTTGAATTCAAGACACAAAAAGAGAAAAGCAGACTATGGTCATGCAATATATTAGTATCAAGTCACCTGTTGTCCACATCATGGGTTCTGTTCTGTGGGTTATACAGACAGAATTTTGAAGGAGATCTTTAATAACCCAGGCTAGCTGAACAAAGGTGAGATGGGGGATAATATGAACTGTCCACTCACCTGTGTTTGACCCCAACACAGAACCATGACCCCTCCATCTTCACCCCTTTGCCAGACCTGCGTTTGTGTGTGATTATGTGCAGTGCAGGCATTACTCATCTTGTAGGGACATAAATCCATTTATAAAGTCACATATTGGGGACATGTCCCTGATTGAGATACAGTCCCCTTAATGCTAACAATTAATTTTTAAGGTGTGTACATGTTTTAAGGTTAGGGTTAGGCAAATAGTAGTTTTAGTAAAGGTTACATTGACATATTGCCCTCTGAATTCATGGGTCCATGACTGCATGTGTGTTGTGATTTTAAGTGATGATATCAATACTGATGACCAATTATATATAGATTAAGCACCAACGAATCTCAGAGCTGCTGCATTTGTGATAGGCAACCGATCTGTGGACTGACTGTGTGTGCGTGTGTGTGTGTGTGTGTGTGTACATTTTCATATCACAAATGGAAAAAGAGGCTGTGCAGAAAGTGATCAATTTTATCTTTTCGTCTTGTGCACAAATGTAATCATGAAGATTCACTAAGAACAGCAACAAAAAAGGTTAGAGCTTAGTATTCAAAGATTTTTAAGCTTGGCTCTCATCTTTAGGCAGCACTGTGAGGTTTAAGCAGATCTGTTCCTAAAAATGGAGAAAATGAATCAACATCTTAGTCACAGCAAAACAGCCGTGCTCTAAAAATAAAAGCAGGAGGACTAAAATAAAACTGGAAATTGAAAAAAGAATTTTCAGTTTATTTCTTAGTGACTCTGAAGTTCATCCACATCGCTATGAGAAAAGGGACCATATAATTATTTAAATACACTTTACAGTCCATCAGCATCCAAATGTAACACCAGGTATAATACTCTGTACCAAATCAGACTGTGTTGAGTTGTACGTTCCCTTTTTTTGCTCTTTCAGTCTGTTATGTTCAGTTCAGTACACAACTGACTACTATAGTGTAATATTTAGGTTTTCAACTGCCTGCTTGGTGTAGAGCTGTCAGTGCTTTTATAAGATTTTAAACAGAAAGTCATCATGGTTGAGCTAACTAACTGCGATCAGTCATCAGCAGTTAATTTGTTCATGTACTAAACACCAGGGGAAAAAGTAGCTTATTCATCTGGAATTTGTGAATTAAATACAAGCATACAACATAGGAACATTTAGGGGAGGCTCAAGCTTTGTTAGTTGGACATTAATTGCTCCTCCTGGCTACATTTTGCAGTACATTCGACCAATGCAATGAACTTCAAACTGTTCCTATTTTATGTGTAAAAAACTGAGCAAATTAAATATTTCACTTCACAGAATTAAATTGCTTCGGTACTTTTTCTGCTAGTGTTGCTGCTGACCTGTGTGTGTGTGTGTGTGTGTGTGTGTGTATGTGTGTGTGTGTTTGTGTGTGTGTGTGTACACTAATGACACCAATCAGAATTTCCTTTAGGTGATGAGGTGAGAGTTTTGCACTGACCCTTTTAATACGTCTGCATCTGTGTGTGTGGAGGTGTAAGTGTAGGCGTGTGTTTGTGCTCACTGACCTCTTAAACACCCCTGTGCTCGTCAACACACAACACAACCACTGGACTGTGACCTGCCAAATAAGAGCTTACGCAGTACACTACACACATCCTCTCTCTCTCGTTCTCTCTCTCTCTCTCTCTCAGATAGACTTTTAAGCCTTCTTTTCTCTCACACATCAAACACATCACACCTGTAGTTTTTTCATCCAGTCATACATTCTATCACTGCATAGCCACCCACCCCACCATCCCCCTTTCACTTGGCCACTCTCTGTCTTATTATAATGGTGTCTAATGTGTCCATGTATCCATGTGTAGATGGGGGCCAGGCAGCAGCAGCACCACAGAAGAAGGGGTCTGCTGTGGTAATTGGCCATGATGAAGTTTGGCCAGTGGGGTGACAGGCCCGCTAAGGAAGATGGATCATTCTCATTCGCCCCCGTAAATGTTGTCAATTCCGCCGCTCATACAGCGCCATCAGCCCTCATCAAAGATGAGGGACGCAGCTGCCAGGCCATGGAGGGGTTGGGGTTTGGGGGTTGGTGATACTGGTGGAGAGGAGTTGTATGGGGCAAGATAAAGGGATGCAAGTAAAGGTGGCAAGGGAGGACTGCATCTGGGACAGAAAGTCATGCAGATCCATCTATCTACTGATTCTGGTGAATGAACTAATAGAAATAACATCTGTAGGAGAGAAGAAATAAGGAGGAGACAGGATAAAGGATTGAGATGATTGAGGGAAACATTAATTGTTGAACAATCATCTCAAAATGAGCTTAGAAAAATCATGCTTCTGTTGAGAAAGTGGGACTCTGTCACATTCAGGCCAGCAATAAAGTACCATGAAAAAAAGGCATTTACAAAAAAAAAACACGTATGTTTTATTTCAGCACCAATATCTGGTAGTATTGTGAACTTGGTGACTTTTATTTGTCCTCAGTGACCAATGTGATGATAAAATTATTTAACTCACAGAACTTGCATTGTTTTGAAATCTGATGAGTCTTAATAGTCTTCACTGTGGACTCCGTAGATCAAATTTCACTTTATTACTGTGAAGGTATACATCAGCAACAGTCGATGTGTACAACTACTCACTCTTTTCCCTGTTTTGTTTTCACAGTTTTATTTTTGGCATGTAAGTGTTTTATATATACATTTGTATATATAAAACACTTACACATACAACACTTACACTTATACATTCATAATAATTAAATAAAATCCTAACATTTTAAACTCTTAGAAAACAAATTATTAGTCAAGATTATCATTGCTGGATATATGTTTTTTATATGTATTTGTAGAGGTGTCACCAGAACTGATACTTATGAAATCTTTTGATACCAAAATTCAAAAAACGCAGTGGTACTGACACCGAAGGCAGTGTATGTAACGAGGCTGCAATTTTTCCACAAATGATGGGGACAGCAAGTGTTCTAGTCTATTCTTAAATGCTGAAGAAGGAGAGCACCAAGAAAACTACAAATGGCACAGCAAAAACGATATGTGGCAACTAGTGCAACTGCTGCAATAGCTCAGTCCCAGTTTGTTAATAAGAAACGCTGAAAGAGTCTGGTATCAGAATTGGAAACTTGTCTTATTACTTTATTAATATTAATACTTTAATAATTCTGATGTTGATTCTGATACCCTACTCTATGTATGGATACCCAACTCCAGGTATGGAAGTACTTTGCATTGAAGGTGGCTGACCAAGGTAAAAATTGATTTTAAAAAAGCAGTATACAAACAATGCTATCATGCTTTTCAAACCAAGTAAAGAAATACCTCCACTTTAGGTTAGCACCTAAAAGATCTGTTCTGTGCATCCAGAGCTGTTGAAAGAATTCAATGTCAATGAGTTTCAATTGATATTAAGATCATCCATAATATTATCCTTCCTGTATTATCCTGAAATACACCGTGCTATTTTGTTTGAGACAGCTGGCATTGCCGTTGGGAAATTAACTACCTTCCAAGGGCTAAAATCTTTATAATGGGTTTCATTATTTAAATGCTTAAGCTATCACAATCTAACTGCTGTTATACCTCATAGTAACAGCATTATTGTGTTTGTGTTCCTATGAAAACCTTTGAACTGGTAAAGAAATAGTTCAAAAAGCCATTAGAAATGAAACCAGTCTATTCTGTTCTGTTGTTGCTTTCATTTACAGAACAGCCATTTTGTAATGATCAGATTTTTTTAAATAAAGGAATTTATGTTTAATCCTGGAACACATCAGTGTCAGGTGGAAATCACCCGACATTAGAGTTCTAGAGTTAAGTACAGGGGATAATTATTTTATTTATTTATTTATTTACTCTGGTATCAAATTGCAAATCGAGACTGGTGTAATTCTATTGGTAATGGTACTGACTACAAAATTTCTGGTACTGACATTCCTATGTATTAGTATCATGCATTAGTTCTATATATTTGCTGTTGCACATAAATTGTTTTATATACAAGTGACGAACATTTATGCACAAAGTAAAGATGATTTTCTGAAGAGTTTGCCATGTGTTCAAGGGAAAAGAAAACACTTTTTTTTTCAGGCTATATCACACATAGCTTCTCACTGGTTAATTACTGCTTTGCCACATTTCCCCCTCTGGTATTTTGTTAATAGTGTCTTTATAAGCAGAAATAAGAAATATATTTCAACACACCTGCACAGCCCTTTATTTATTTCATAACCCTTTAACTCTTTAATAGCTTCTCCACAAAGTTTGTTTTTTCTCACTCATATCACCCCTCACTTCCACACAGCGGGTTGGTGTGCTGAGTCAGAAATGGGAAGGTAATAGTTTGGTCAAAATCTCACATCAATAACTGATGAGCCCAAATCAGCCTCTGACACACACACACACACACACACACACACACACACACACACACACACACACACACACACACACAAAACACACACACACACACACACCCCATCTATC
>VUQH01033536.1:5209-36131 GCA_015106775.1 Etroplus canarensis | reverse complement strand
CTACTTGTGGTTCCTAAAGTTTTTCAAAGTAGAATGGGAGGCAGAGCCTTCAGCTATCAGGCCCCTCTCCTGTGGAACCAGCTCCCAGTTTGTCTTCAGGAGACAGACACCCTCTCTACATTTAAGATTCCTTTTTCATAAAGCTTATAGTTAGGGCTTAGTTATGCTGCAGTAGGTTCAGGCTGCTGGGGGGCTTCTTATGATGTGCTGGGCATTTCTTCTCCACCCACCTCTCTTCACTCCCCATGTATTCATTAGTTATTGCTGCACGTCATTGAATGTTGTCTTCTCTCTCCCATAGTCTGTGTCTCTCTCTGCTCTCCTTCCTCTCTTGTCTAAGCTCCCTTATGGCCTCAGTAACACTTGCTTGATAAGGTTATAGGCTGAGTTGCTAGTTCGATGTCCTGTTGAATACAACGTGAAGACTATTTTCTAAATGTTGGTCCTCACCCCCCCAACCGGTCAAGGCAGATGGCTGCCCCTCCCTGAGCCTGGTTCAGCCGGAGGTCTCTTCCTGTTAAAAGGGAGTTCTTCCTTTCCACAGTCACCGAGGGCTCGCTCAGAGGGGATGATCTAATTGTTGGGGTTTTCTCTCTAACACTGCAGGATCTTTCCCTTACAGTGTGAAGCCCCTTGAGGCGACTTTTGTTGTGAATTGGATTGGATTGGATTGTATAAGTAAAAATGAACTGAATTGAATATTTGTGAACTGACTGCTTGGACGTGAACCCCTTCAAATCACACAGTAATTACATCATCCGCTGTTGATATGAAATGATATACAGCGGTTATAGAAAGTGAACACACTCTGGTAAAAAAATACCAAAAATAAGACCACAGTAAATCGTTTCAAGACTTTTTCCACCTGTAATGTGACCTATAACCTGCACAATTCAACTGAAAAAGAAACAAATCTCTTCAGGGGAAAATATGAGAAACAAAAAACGTACAGTAAGCTGGCTGCAGAAGTGTGGACAGCCTGAAACTAATACTGAAACACTTTTTGCTTTAATTACAGCATTCAGTCTTATTGGGTAGGAGCTATCAGCATGAGACGTCTCGACTGGGCATTATTTGCCCGCTCTTCTTTGCACAAGTTCTCCAAATCTGTCAGACTGTGAGGGCGTCGCTTGTTTACACCCCACAGATTTTCAGTTGGCTTTAGGTCTGAGCTCTGGCTGGGTCATTCCAAACCTTTCATTTTCATCTGGTGAGGCCATTATTCTGTTGAACAGATGTTTCTTTTTCAGTCGAACTGTACAGGTTGCAGGTCACATAAACTGGGGCGACCGTGGCTCAGGAGGGAGAGCGGGTCGTTTGACGGTTCGATCCCCGGCTTCTCCGATCCACGTGCCGAAGAGTCCTCGGGCAAGGCACGGAACACCAAATTGCCTCCGATGCATCCATTGGAGTGTGAATGTGTGCGTGATAGTTAAATGCGCTTAAAGGCGTAGGATAAAGGGCTGTATGAATGAATGAGTGAATGAGGCTTGTAGCGCATTGAGCGCTCAGTTAGAGTTGAAAAGCGCTATATAGACACCAGTCTATTTACCATCAGAGGTGGAAAAAGTTTTGAAATGACTTATCGTGGTTTTATTTAACAAAAGAACCTGGTATTTTAACAGAACGTTCGCTTTCTATACCCACTGTATTGGTGCTTCAGCTATGTCGAGCCTTAGTTTGTGTTTTTCCTTCGTAAGCATTAGCAATACATTTCAGTCAGAGTGCCAAGCATCCATTTCTCAAGAAGATAAATACCCAGCCATTCATCCTTTAGCACTGTTCTGAAGGTTTTTCCAGAATCCTTGTTACCATGTGGATGTAAAAATAAATTCCTTCGGCTGCCAATGAAAAATACTTCGAAGCCCTTCCCACATGCGGACTCTGTTATCTACCCAAAACAAGGATTCCGGCCACTTGCACATTTGGAAGCAGTTAAAGGCTTGAGGTTTGGTTTTTAGTAGATGGGTATATCAGAACACGACTGCCTGCTGCTTCTGGAACTGACGATTATTAGAGAAGTGAAACTGAACCGAAATAGTAAGGGCGCCAAGCTCAGACAATAAAGGTTCTGCAGACCGCTGCATAGTTGCCGTGGGACTACAGAGGTCCTTATTTCAGATCACACATGTTCATTTGATTCATAATTGATAGAAAACATCAACGGGGGGGCAGCTTGGACATGATTTGTAACTGAGCGTGACGTGAGTCAAACAGGAAGTGGAACACAAACAAAGATGTTTTGACTGCCTGAGATGTCCTTAATGCTCCAAATGATTACAGTCCAAATCATGAACGTCCACTCACAAGAGGCAAGATAAGAGGAACTTCCTGAAGGACGAAAAACAATCATCCACGCCACATGACCACGCAGCAGAGGGACGGTTAATACCCCAAACACACTTACACTGTAGGTGCAGCGAGTCAGAGGGCTAAGAGTTCAGGAAAGTGGACTAATTCTCCCTGACCAGAAACAGAAAACGGAATGAAAGACACAAGTGTGTGTGTGTGTGTGTGTGTGTGTAGTCAGCCTGTTTTAATTCTGTGTGTTTTCCCCCTTCCCAGATAAAAGGCTGGTATTTAAGACATGCCTGTCAAAACAGCAGCCAACCTGAGCACCTCTCAGCATGCAGTGAGACGCATTGCCCTCACACACACACACACACACACACACACACACACACACACACAGAGTTTTTGACCAAAATAGGGTGGAAAGTCACGTCAGGGAGGGCTGTTCTGGCTGTTCTGGCTTTAATCGCGCGAACCTTCGGGGGAATGCATGTGTGCGTTTTAGTTTCACTCAACTGTGTTCAGGATTGTTTCTTGGATATTAAACTTTGACACACACTCCAAGACTTATACCCCAATATTCTTCTCTCTGATGACAGATTATCTTCCTTTGAGCATGCTGCTCCCTGCAGCCCAGAAAGGTTGGGAGGTTAACCCAACCTGGCAACCAAAACTACTTTTTACCCTCAGTGTCTTCTACATTTGAATGTGTTAAAGTTTTCTTGCTAAGCAAAAGGCGAGACTGTCTATTAAATAGGATTAGCGGTTTACACATTCGCATTACAAACAAAAGGTCCCTGGTTCGATCCCAGGTGGGGACACAAGCCCCTCTCAGTGGAGGGCCGCATCAGGAAGGGCTCCTCCTGGTTGCAAACCGGGGCCTTTCATGTACGAGGCCCCCGGGTAAACCACTACATCATGATGCAAAGTAGCTTAACGCTTATCACGAAAATAAAACCATTGACACAGCAAGCCGATCGGTCATTAATGAGTCATTCCTCATCTGCACAGCCCATCGTGTTACCGCTGCTGTGTTACACGGGACACACGTGTAGGGGCAAAGCAAGCAAAGACGACAAATAACTGAAAAGTAAAGTTTTGTCCTTAGGTGAGGAAATTCTGGTAAACTACATTGATTTCTGCTACATATATGCAAACTGCCTCCAAACATCACCTTAGCATGGTAAATGGACCAGCACTTATCTATTCCAGCTGAGCACTCTTTGCTACAAACCTCATTCACACAACACTTTATTCTACGGCTTGAGCCCTCACCTGGGATTGAACCAAGGACCTTGCACTTCCAAGACGAATGCACAAACCACTATGCTACTGCGGCCACTTGGGGGTAAAGACCAATGTTTACAAAATAATCTTCACATTGTATTCAACAGGCCATAAGGAAGCTTAGAGACATTTCCTCAAAGACATCTATACAATTGGACTTCTTTTTGAAACCGCAGGAGTCACCCCCTGCTGGCCATTAAAAAGAATTTCCGGTTTAAGGCACAGACACACATCTTTTATAATGTTGTGCAAAAGTTTTCAGCCACTCTTCATGTGTTTATATTTTGCTTCTAGGGTTCCAGAATGCATGTGGTCTTGAGTAATACTCCTCCAGGCTTTCTGAAGGTCTTTCAAAGTTTTTCTTTGGATATTGACTGCTTGTCCAATCCTTGTACCTGTAACTGGACAAGTGTAGGACAAAAGAGGATCCGGCAGGCCTAAAAAACTATCAGTAGCAGACAGATAGTATCTAAAAGTCATGTCCTTAAGAAATATGAAAAAAATCTGGCATCTGGCACTTCAGTTGCTCCATGTCCAAAGCCTCATCAGATACAGTGTCTGCCATGAAGCCATATGTAAAGAAGGGAAACAGGGAGAAGAGGATGAGGTTCAAGTCATCGTCAAAATGTACAGAAGATGTCAGGAGAGAGGCACAAAATTGAGTGGCTACAGCCATCTGTAAAACACGGTAGAGGTTCTGTCATGGCTCGGGGCTGCGTTTTGGCCCGAGGTGTTGGGGATCTTGTCAAAAGTGATGGGATTATGAACGCAGAAAAGTACTGTTAGAGTTTGGTCCAGGATGCAATACCATCTGGAAAGTGTCTGGCGGGCAACGGTTTCATTTTTCAGCATGACAATGAGCCCAAACACACTGCCAATGCAGCAAAACACAGAAAAACACACTGTTACGCTATCAGTCAAACACAGCCTAAGAGAGTTCAAGCTGTGTTTACTTTCAAGCCGGTTAGAATTGTACAAACACTGTTTTTGACTTATGCACTTTATTTACATTTACGTTTGCACGTGTTTAAATACATCTTTGCACCTATTTCCCATTTCCCCAACAAAACACAAAGACATGAGGGGTGGCTTGAGACTTTTGCACAGTACTGTATAAGCTATATATATAAGCTAGGACTCTATGAGCCTTAGTTTACGGTAACTCAGAGATGTGTACAGTACCACAACGGTATGACTGGTCTAATTTTGTTTATCATATCAGGTGAACATGTTCAAACTTTGTAGAAACATCAGCAGCAACACACTGAACTGGGTGACTCAGACTATACTGCCTGCTGGACTTCTCTTTGTAGTTTGATATGTATACAAATAGAGCAAAGTGAGTCATCTGAGGCTTTTTTCCCTTTTGAACAGAATCTTTGAGCAACTTAATCCTGAACATTTGTGCAAAATCATAGCAAACAGCAAGACCACAACAACACATGGCATTAACCTAGAAAATACACCAACTATTCCTTGCCAACAAGAAATCCGGAATAGCTCAAGTTTACCTGCTGACTGATCACGAGGAAGAATTTTTGGCCCTAAGGCTTAAAGTGGGGTTTAAAACACACTGAATACCACACGTTTTTTTTTCAGTTTCAAAGCCATTATGCTGGAATGTGGGTTAGGACTGGAGAATTCCTCTGGATCCCAGACCTCCTGCTGGCTGTGTTACAACAGGCTGCAGTGCATCAACACCACCATCAAACACGGCGTGCCGCTTTCACAACACATCCAGTAGCAGGCACAATCACTTTGTATCCTGTGTGTGTTTTTGAAATCTGGCTCGTGCCTGTTTTCCATATGAGACAGTCGCAAAACCAGTAACATCATGCTGGAGGAGAATGGGAAGTACCCCTATGTATGGGTGGTACACACATGTAGGTTTTGTTTCTTTCCTAAATTAGGCTTGCAGCGTTTCTTTGCATCCCTCTATACATGAGTATGTGCATGCAAGTGTTCATAAAATGTCCAGATGTTTCACATTAGTGCCATAACAACCCACAGGCCAGGGTTAAATACTTTTTTAAGGCTTGGAAACATTTGGAAATAAAACACAATTCTGCACGTAAATCAGTGTCAACTGGGCTTCACATTGAAGGGACAGCAGTATAAATGGTATTATTTCATAAACACACACTCCCAGTGTAGACTCACCTTTCTTAACGGGAGGTGTATGAGGGATGCTGACGTCAAGGTTGTTATAAATCTCTGGCGGCAGTGCGTCACAGCTGCGAAGCGAGCCAGCTCTAATGTCCAGGTCTGGAAGTCCCATCATCATTATCATCATCATCCTCATCCTCAGCGGAGTCAATGAGCTGTGTGTGTGTGTGTGTGTGTGTGTGTGTGTTTGGGTGCGTGTGTTGGTGAGGCAGGCAATACTTGAGTGCGACTGCTTGGCTACAGCACCTAAATGGACCATGCATTGTTGTGTAGCTGTGTGGGTTTGTGCAAAGATACATCATAGCGTGGCTTCATGCACTCTGTGTATTTTTTGTAGATAAACCATTGATATTTGTTGGATTGGATTGGATTACTTTATTGTCATTTCAACTACATATAAATACACAGTGAAACGAAACCGCGTTCCCCCAGGACCCGGTGCCCCATACAAGGGTGATGCCAGCCGGCCAGGGCCCGCCTCCGGCCCAGCACAACACCCCGCCCGCGATGTCCTCTTCCCCAGCCACCGGCATCAGGTGACGCCGAGGACTGAAGCAAGCCGAGATCGGAGCCCCCAGAAACCGACGATACTCCCCCCCCAGAACCCAAAAACTTGGTTTCCCGGACGCTGCCCAGAAGGTCATGAAAAACAACGCCGCCGGCTCGCCAGTTAGCACCGTCTGTGGACGGAGCTACGGAGCTACGACGGCGCCTGGTCGTCCTCGAACCTCCCGACTTCGAACACGAACACCAATGTCCCGGCATCCACACACCCGAACACCAGGTCAGAACCGGGTCAAACAGGGACAATCACGGGGGTACAAGCACCACCTTGGTTCCGGAGTGGTTGCGTGCTACCGTCGCACCGCCATCTTGGCGGACCTTAGTGAAACTTCCTTTGACCATATCATAGAGCCTTTCCTTCCAGCCTTTGAATATGTTCTAAACTTCTAGGAATACCTAATACCTAAAGCAAGGATCTTGTCTTTATAGCAGAGCTTGGCAGCTTGTTCTTTGAAAGGGCCATGCCGATACGTCAAAGTAAGCTGAGAGCCAAATCTTGGGGTACTAACTTAATTATGTTAACCTCTAGATCCCCTATTAAGTTTTCACTTTCTTACAGGCAGATATACTCAAACACAGCCGAACAGGGACCAAGGTCCCACAGGTTTGCTACCATCCACTTTCAGGGAGCACATTTTGAGTGCTAAGCCCGGCAACCGCACATTCCTGTGCCCAGTGGCCAGATGGCAGGGAGCACTTGTCTGCAGCCCAATGCTGTTCAGCTGGGCCATTCAGGTGTGGCAGATGTGGAACACCAAGCGAGAGAGGCAGCTTTCTTTACACAAGAGGCCAAAAGGCCAGTAGACCTAACAGCCTTTTATGAGCCCTTTAGAAGACTGAAAGGTGCTTTAAAAGCAGTAACTATGGTTTTTAAAACATGGATTTACCACCACCCATGCATCCAGTAAATCCTGTGAGGTCTGGGTCATCAGTGATGACTCTAACCCCAACCTTGTGCTGTCAGACTATGTAGCTTCTATGTCATATTTATATATGTCATGTTTTTTTTTTATTGTTCTCAAAAGTCTCAGCAATAAGGGAACAAAAAAAGTAATCACTCTAACTGACACACACAAAAAACTATTAAAATGTTTCTTCCTCTCTGCTTGTTAACTGAGTTGACTGACAATCTAGTGATCCCTGAGATCACTGAGCATCAGCACAAGCTGACTGGTTCTAGAGCTGGCTAAGAATTCAGGATTGCTTAGGCTCATGTGATCTTGTAGTGCTGCCTTTTTTTTCTGTTCCAGATTGCGCAACCCACTAAAAATCCTACAAATATCCTCGAATATGCAAAGATGAAAGGAAAGATTCTATCCTCTCAAAAGTGAACAGTTTTGCATTAATCCATCCATCATTTATCCAGATTCGGGGCAGCAGCCTGAGTAGAAAAGCCCAGACCTCCCTTTCCCCGGTCACCTGCTCTAGCTCTTCTAGGGGGACACCAAGGTGTTCCCAAGCCAGCCAAGCGATACAATCCTCCAGTGTGTCCTGGGTCTGCTCCCAGGAGGTCATGCCTGAAACACCTCACTTCCAGGAGGCATCCTAGTCAGATGCCCAAACCGCCTCAGGTGGCTCCTCTCAATGCTGAAGAATAGTGGCTCTACTCCCATCGCCCCCCGAATCACCGAGCTCCTAACCCTATCTCTAAGGTAGAGCCCACCCACCCTTGAGGTGAAACTCACTTTGACCACTTGTATTCACAATCTCATTCATTCGGTCACTACTCAGAACTTGTGACCACTGACAAGGTTGGGATTGTAGCTCAACAAGTAAATAAACAGCTTCACCACTGACAGTTTTCGAACTGGGACGTATATTCAAAGTTCAGCCTATAACATGCATACTTGAATACTCTAGGAAGCAACTGTATTCCCAACACGTGGTGGGAATACTTGCAGAACTGAATTTCTTGTGGTATATGGACATACAGGTTGCGGTCTGTCTGTAGTCATTTTATGTTGTATTTCATGTTGCATCATTTGCACGTCCTAGCTTCCATGTTCACCCTCTGATGGATACTTCAGGGGCAATTTGGGGTTCAGTATCTCACCCAAAGACACTTCGCCATGTGGACTGAAGCAGCTGGGTATTGAACCACCAGTATGCACAGTGGTTAGCACTGCTGCCTCACAGCAAGAAGGTCCTGGGTTCAAATCCACTGGCTAACTGGTTCCTTTTTGTGTGAGTTTGCATGTTGGCATGTTCTCCCCATGCATGCGTGGGTTCTCTCTGGGTACATGTACAGACATGTACAGGATTAGGTTGATTGGTGATTCTAAATTGGCCGCAGGTGCGAATGGTTGTCTCTCTGCGTTAGCCCTGCGATAGACTGGCAGACTACTGAAAGAACCTAGGTCAAGCAGTATGGATGTTCCTTAAAAAAATCAGTGTGTAATCTCACTCTTTCTTTCAGAAACTAATCTCTGCTCTGTCTATCTCTGACCCAGATATCCGTATCCATGGATTCAACATAACTGCAGGTAAAATGTCTCATTTGGATACAAATGAAACAACTGGTAGATTAACTTGTTAATATCATACAAAAGCAGTTTGAAATTAGGGTAAAATTTGCTGTGTTTCTCAATTGGCTATCATCGTACTACCAACCTCAAATGTCCTGTTTTTGTAATAGATAATAAATATCAAGAAATAGCGGGGTTTTAATGCAGTGTAGCTGCTTGTAAATGTAGTTGGGGTTTTCCAAAAGCCTCAGGCTCTGCATAAACATGATCATAGAACAGATGGAAGAAATGTCCACAAGAGTCAGGTCCAGCTGGAAATGTTGATCTACCAATAAACGGAGAAATCTGAAGTGTTGCCATTGTTTCTGTTTGGTTAACTCTTTGCTGAGTTCTGCTCTTATTATCAGACATCTTCTCCATCCACAGGTTAACTGAAATTCAATAGGATTGTTATTATCTTGGATCTGGGAGCTGTTGCTGTTGGTTTGTTCGGCTGTATGCAGCAGCTGAACAAACCAATTCATACAAGATTTTCCAACAGTGTAAAGCAATTTAGGTGAAGAAATGGGATCTGTTGGGAAATTTTTAAATTCTAATTCTAATTTTTACCGATCACTTGGTGCTGTCAAGACTATCCTTGGGGAAAGGAAACTCAAGAAGTCATGCAACAGATGGTCTGGCTGTTCACAAATTCTGTTCAATTCAGTTTTATTATATAGCGCCAATTCACAACAAGTTTCCTCAAGGTGCTTCACACTATAAGGTAAAGACCCTACTGTATTAGAGAGAAAACCTCAACAATCAGATGATCCCCTATGAGCAGCACTTGGTGACTGTGGGAAGGAAGAACTCCCTTTTAACAGGTAGAGAGCGTTTTCAAATAATTCTTTTATTTCAGTCTCTGCTCAAAGACAGTAACTATTAAAATTCCACTTTGCATTTTCTAATGTAAGAGCCACTTTAAAATTGGCAGGTCGTCGAATGGACTTCAGCATCAGGTTTTCTCCCTATCCCAGACACCTGAAACCGCCCCTGAATCTAATGACAGCGTCAGAAGAGAGCGTCTTCACAGACTGTTAGGCAGCAGGGCTCAGACAAAACTGCATGGAAACACTCCCAACAAAGGTTTGTCCGGCTGACGTGAAGTCTGTGTACCAACCCACCTGTAATTACGAGGTGACAGTGAGGAGCTCTGCATGAAGCTACCTGATCTAATGTGTAAAAATGTGAGGACAGATGAATGTTAACCTGCTGAAAAGAGAAAATGTTCCCCTTTTGTCCACAGAATTTTCCTCTGAGTCAAACGACGACATTACCAGTGATGACACATTATACAGTAAATGGAGAAAAAGTATTGGACTGCCTACACGTTACACCAACAGGAGATTTTTTTCAGAATCTGAATATTTTATTAATGGCAGTAGGGAACAGTCCAGTTATCAAGGGGAGCAGCTGTAAAGTTTAATGTTTTTTATGAAGTCCTAAATCCATAGGCACTAATATGGAGTTGGTCCTCCCTTTGTAAGTGTAACAGCTTCCACTCTTCCAAGATGGATTTCTGCAATATTTTAAAGTGAGTCTGTGGGAAGTTTTCCCCATTTGTCCAGAAGGGCATTTGTGAAGTCAGACACTGATGTTAGCTAAGATCTCTGTTCTAGTTCATCCCAACGGTGTTTGATGGACTTGAGGTCAGGGCTGTGTGTGGGCCAGTCAAGCTCTTCCGCACCAAACTTAATGGACCTTGCTTTCTGCACAGTCCTGCTGGAAGAGCAAAGGGCCATCCCAAAACTGTTCCCACAAACTTTGAAGCACAGAAGTCTCCAGTGGTGGCATGCTTTCCACCACTCCGTCTAATGCTTGGCATTGTGCTTAGTGATGTAAGACTTGCAGGCAGCTGCTTGGACATGGAAACCCATGCCACGAATTCCCCGGTGCAGTTTTTGCACTGATATTTAATGCCAGAGGAGGTTTGGAATGCACTGTTCATGCCACTTCACAGATGAGTTCTTTGGTTCCAATTTCCAATAATGTCCCTTGCAGCTGATTGTGGAATATCTTGAAAGGAAAAAATTCCATGAACTGATTGTAGCAATGGTAACATCCTATTACGGCATCGTGCTTGAATTTAGCATGCTCTCTAGATCGACCCATCCTTTGTCAAATGTTTGTAAAGGTAGACTGCCTGGTGAGGTGCAGTGGGACTGAATGAAACACTTGAATTCAGTGATTAAGAGATCTAATACTTTTATCCACATAATGTGTCTATGGATTTGAAATGTCTTACTTGAGTTAGCTCTCCCACACTTTTTCTCCACTAGCTACAACTGAGTGTGTAGAGGTCCTGGGGGGGTTGCTGGAAGTGAGCTTGTTTGAGGACCAAGGTCAATGCCTTCATTTTTAGGACAGAAAATGTCTCTTGGTCTCCTAATAGCCCTCAAAATTGCTCTAGCCACCCCTTAACTAGCTTGAAAAACAGAGCAAGTAATGATACATAGGCTTCATTTCTGTCAAAAGTCCTCCTTCAATAACCTTAAACCCATTTGAAAATAACCTTAAGCTCTTAAGTCTCCTTCACATAACCTTAACCTTTCATCCACTCCTGTCTGAGCAGCTCTAAAATGACAGCCTGACTGTCAAAATTCCTCCTTGAAACCGCCCGAAGCCTCCAAATATTCCCTCCCTTTTAAACCCTCTGAACCTCCACCTAACCCACCAAAACAATCAAAAACTCCCGAAAGCTCTCTTAAATGTTGCCTGCTCACTTCAAGCAACCTTTCATCCGAAAACCCCCTCATTAAAATATTACTTGTTCGGCATTTGTCTGGGAAAAGTAAACCTCTCGGATCTGGTGTAGCAAAACTACCTTTTAGCACGTAGTGTTTCACCTGAGCTACGAGTGAAAGCGCACAGTCAAAAGAAATGTGTGTGTGTGTGTGTGTGTGTGTGTGTGTGTGGTTGCGTGGATCCAATTTTAGGTCCGTAATGAGAAGGCTGTTATCAATCAGCACACAGGAAATTTAAACAGGCCTCCTTTATTTCATCACTGAATGACTCTCCATTCACCCTGTTCATGGACTTAAGGTGTTTGTGTGTGAAATCAGACCATTCCTATTACACTCCTGTATGTACACAACAGAAAACTGATAAAATATCAAAGCCTTGGCTTCAGGTATCAATCAATGCCAAGGACTGATTTTACTTACCTGTTACAATCAGACATTACTCTCAAAACAGACTAAAATAAAAATGTGACAAATAAACAATTCTCCACCCACCTCTTTTCACTCCCCATGCATTTATTTGCTGCTGCTGCATGTCATTCAGTGGTGTCTTCTCTCCCCCATAGTCTGTCTCTCTTTGCTCTCCTTTCTGTCTTCTCTCTCCCCTCACCCCCCAATTGGTCGAGGCAGATGGCTGCCCCTCCCTGAGCCTCGTTCCGTTGGAGGTCTCTTCCTGTTAATAGGGGGTTCGTCCTTCCCACAGTCACCGAGTGCTGCTCACAGGGGATCATCTAATTGTTGGGGTTTTCTCTCTAATACTGTAGGGTCTTTACCTTACAGTATGAAGCACCTTGAGGCTACCATAGTCTATGTCTCTCTTTGCTCTCCCTTCCCACCAGTTGAGGCAGATGGCTGCCCCCTCCCTGCCGGAGGTCTCTTGCTGTTAAAAGGGAGTTCGTCCTTCCTACAGTCGCCACGTGCTTGCTTATAGGGGATGGTCTGATTGTTGGAGTTTTCCCTCCAATACCGTATGGTGTTTACTTTTGCAAGCCACTGTATGGTAAAAAAAAAGTAAAGAACCAAGCAGATGTTATGACTTCAGCAGATATTCATGTACTTGTGTTAGCGAAGTACAAATTACAGTAGAAGAGTAGACCAGGCCTTTGGTATAATATCTGAATAGATGAATCAAGTATGTTGCTTGGCCACAGTAACAGCACACACATTCAGCGATGACCAAATATAGTTTTGCAGATTAACCACATGCCGACACTGTGAAACATGGCAATGAGCATATTATGGTTAACAGTTGCTTCACCGCCTCAGGGAGAGGTCAGCTTGCAGAGTGCTCTGAAATCATTTCAGGGTCATCGGTTTCACAGTTAAACTGAAAGTGAAACAATCAGCAGGATAATGAACCTAGGAGCACTAGAACATTCACCAAGAACCTCGAAAGCACGAAACGGATGTTTTTTTACATAGCTGAGTCAAACCTAGACTGGAGTTCCACTGAAATGTTGTGGGACGATTTCAGAACAGGCAGAAAATGCAAGAAAACCGTCAGTGGCACTCCTCCAGCCAGACGTCAGAGCACACTTCGGATTTCCTGTACTGAACAACAGTCTCAAGGAGGGGCGGCAGACTTGATTTGAAACCAGAGGGTTCCTGAGGGCTGCCGGGTCAATACCCACCTGGACCTGGAGGCCAATTCAAGACCCGCTTTTTCAAGATTTATTCGAGATCCCGTTCTGGACTTGTGGATTGGAGGATGGAGCGGCATCCGCTACCCCTAACCCCCCGAGCACCACCGAGGAACCCTCGAGCAAGGCACTGAACCCCTACATTGCTGTCTGTGGCGCCTGTGATGGGCTGCCTTAGTTCATTCACTCACCTCATCACTGCATGTAAAAGTGTGTAAAAACATAAGAGTGTGTTTGTGTGGACTGTATTTTCCATATAGAGATTAATAAAGTATGTTTTCTTCTTCTTCATTAAAAATATAAAAACATTCACCAAATTCATACTGTTCACACACAGCTGTTTGTTTAATGTCAGAGACAGCAGCGTGGTCACTGTGAGTCAGCATCCTCCACCCATAATCCCCTTTGTGAGGCTGTTTGTCCACTTGCTCATACATTTTTAATGGAGCTAACTCGAACACAAACACAATAAAAATCTGGTGGCTGTCACAAATGGGAGCAGATGTACTAATATGCTAACTCACACACATGCACAACACGCAGACAGACGCACTCTACATGACTTCTGAAGGCCAGCTGGTTCAGGGAAGGATGAGTGGATGGAGGAGGATGGGGCTTTCTGTTCTGGTCTGGACATGGAGCATACTGCCTCATTTCAGCTCTTTAGGTTTTCTGCTCCATTTGTGCATATATTAGATACATTCTACAGAGGTAACACAACTTATGGCAAGAAACATGATGTGAATCCAGGCTGTGTAAAATATACGAGGCTCCTGGATAATAAAGCAAGCTCTGCTATGGAAAGCTGAAGAAAAGGGAGGAGAGGCATCAAACCATTGCTCAATAATGAAGGGTTGAATTCAGAAACTGTAAAATCCACTTTTGCTCAGTTTTAGGGATTTCACTGCTACAGTCTTATTTGATTTGGCATGACCCGTAGCTTATGGTAACTATTGTCAGGTAATTTTGACAAACTTTTCTGGCAGTGTCACAGATGATGGCGTATGTCAAAGAGAAACTCAAGTCATGACCTCAGTAGACCTGTCTGTAGACCTACTGTGTTGAGGCAAAGATCTGGGGAAGGGTACAATAAGTCTTCATAGATCTGGCAACCCATTCCATAACCAAGAATCCACTGGTCACTGTCCAGAGGTCCATTTTTGGGCAGTATCTAGATGCAAGCCACTCACTAAAAGTCACAAGACAAGAAGTTTGCCACCAGGCACCTGAATAACGCTCAGAATGCAAGAGCAAAATCCACAGGTCTGATGAAAAAAGATAAAAATGTTTGGCCACAGTTCCCAGGGCTTGAAGAAAAGTGCCGGGAAAACACCAGAACAGAGAGCAAAGAGTGTGAAAATGTTTGTGCACCAACTGTAAAAACGACAAAAGAAGAAAAGAAGGACACAGCTTCCAGGTCATGAGAGTGAAGCCAAAGTAGCTTAAACCTGCATGTGTTTTAATGGCCAGCAGGGGGGGGATCTACTCTGTATAGCAATCTATAAGTGGCTGTAGAGTGGGTTGTCTTCCAACATGAAGGCTGGTGGTTCGATCACTGGCTTCTCCAATCTAAATGCCAAAGTGTCCTTGGGCAAGACACTGAACCCCAAATTGCTCCTGATGTATCCACCAGAGTGTGAACGTGTGCGTGACAGTTAAACGCGCTTTATGGGAAACAATAAAGAGCTGTGTGAATGAGACTTGGTAAAAAGCGCTTTGAGTGCTCAGCTAGAGTAGAAAAGCGCTCTATAAGCACCAGTCCATTTATCAGGAGGCTTTGCTGATGAGTTTATCTCCCACTGAGCTAGTTTCAAGCAAGCTGTATCCTCTGGGACTGAAGAAGTGAGTCAGTGTGGGGGCAGCATTCTAAGCAGAGATTAAGCAGAATGTTCTATGGATGGACGCTTTCTGCATCTCCAAACACCAAATCCAACAAAGGCCTTTAAAAGAACTTTCACAAATGATGCACTCATGAGTTCAATATTAACCTCTTATATTGCCTTTAAAGTGGCGAACAAGTTCATTTTCTTTGATGCAGATGTGGCTTATTTAAATAAAAAAGATTTAATTCTGTCATCCCACTGGAAAGATTTTTACAGTGCAGCAAGGAGGCAACAGTATCCGCCATGCGCAAGGAATCACATCAGTGCAATATAAAAGCCATATGCTCCAACATTGTGGTGGGTGATCCCAGAGATGGAATGAAGTGAAATGACTTCATCTCTTTCCACTAAGTCCAAAAGGAGACTGAAGGGTGGAGGAGGTGGGACAGTGAGCCTGGAGCGCAGAGGAGGTTTCATCATCCTTTTTTTCAGCTTACTGTCATATGGTATTTATAGTGCAGACGTTGCTGGAAATAATTGTGTGTGCGAGTTTGGAGTTTTATATATTTGAAAGACCCGGCACACGGTGAAATTACTTTATACATATAATCACTTGCCATGTCGGCAAACAGCGCTGTTTGGCATGCAGACATATAGGAAAGTGAGCAGGGGCTTACAGAGTTTGTGACCAACCAAAGTAAATCTGTGTGTGTGTGTGTGTGTGTGTGTGTGTGCGCGTGTGTGTGTGCGCGTGTGTGCGTGAGGGGGCAACACCACACAGCACTGGCTGTTAAGTGGTCAGAGTGGGCTCCATCCAACCTACCAGCATTTAGACAAATCCCAGCTGTGCTTCCTGTCTGGAAACCAGACTTCAGAGTTCATAAAGTCAATTAAGTACTTTTTACGCTGATTATTATCACATCTTTCGCATTTAAATTAAATAAAATTACTAATATAACAGTTAACATGGTGTATTAAAGCACTGTCGTTACTTTGCTTATGTAGTTAGGCTCAAACTATTTGGTTTTTTTTTTGGCTATTTCTAAATGTACTACTTGTCAGATAAATCTGACAATTACAAAGGGGCTTTTAAATTTGAAGCTGAAGTATGTGTTACTGTGTTAGAAATATTTTCACAGTCTCACTTTAACCCCCTGAGATCTAAGCTATCACATGTTGTAACTAGAGATGTCACCAGAACCACTATGATGCCTTTCGATACCAAAATTCAGAAAACGCAGCAGTACTTGCTTTTTTAGTATTGGCAGTACTGGACATGTTGTATGTACCGAGGATGCAATTCTTCTTTTAACTGACAGGGGGCAGTTATATGTTATACCCCATATTACAACAATATGTTAGAGTTCCTTTTGAAAACCTGTAACTGGTAAAGAAAAAGCTGGAAAAGCAGTTCGGTCCCAGGCTTCTCCTGTGTACATGCCGGGGTGTCCTTGGGCAAGACACTGAACCCCAGACTGCTCCCAATATATCCATCGTAGTGTGAATGTGTGCATGCTAGTTAAAGCATAAAATAAAGCGCGGTATGAATGTGTGTGTGAATGAAGCTCGTAGTAAAAAGCGCTTTAAGTGCTCAGAGTAGAAAAGTGCTATATAAGTACATTCATTTACTATTCTATGTTACATCCCTAGTAGTAACCGTACATTTTGGAATACAGCAAAGCATTTTTGGAAAGAATTGTGAATAGTTTTTGATATGTGTCAGTTGGAATGATTATTTTATTTATTTCATGGCTGTCAAGGTATAGGAGAACAACTTAATAAAACTTAAATTTGTATAATCTGATTGCCTAGGGTTAGAGTTACACTTAGGGTCAGAGTTAGGGTTGGGGTTGTCAGCAATGGTTGATTTAGACTTCAGAAGGTTAACATAATATTGAGGTTTGGTACCAGTCTATCAATATTTTGTCCCATGTGTGGGGTGAACATAGGAAAACTAATTATAATAATAATAAAGTTACGTGTTCAAAACAATCATAAGTTTGTATTTTAGTTTTGGTCTTGATTCTGGATGAATTTATGGTACGCAAAGTGTGGGGGCGGTGGTACAATGGTTACGGTGCTAGGCTCATGATCACAGAGGTCATGAGTTCAAATCCTGGTCAGACCCCCACCATGCCAAGACCCTTAGACAAGGTCCCAACTGCAAATGTGCCTCTGTCCACCCGGTGGTAAGAAATGAGTACCAGCAAAATCCTGGGACAGTAACCTGCAATGGACTAGTGTCCCATTCAGGAGGAGTCTAACTCCTGAGATGCCTCACGCTATAGTGACTGAAGATAAGGTCTGGCCTGATGAGCCTTGTAGACTTTATCTTTACCTATTTTTGGCTTAGACTTTGTATAAACAATGGACGTAGCTATCATGAGGCCACCCAGTGGCACTTTGGCTTCTTTGAAATCAAATATGTGACCATATTTGAATAATGAGAATAAGACTCACAATTAGAATTCTTTATTAATCCCAGGGGGCAAATTGTGTAAGAGGACAGCGCTGTCAAGTTATCAACTAATGCTAGCACTTGCTAGCTAGGTTGGTTAGCAAGATGTTTCGATATTGCTGTTGAGTTTGATTGATATGTTAGTTTTGGTCAGTGAGAAACAGGCTTCTAACAGTCTACAAGACAAAATGGTAACAATTGTCCCTCAAAGTGACAACACCCTTTATTTTTTATAACTTCTTGCCTTAATAAAGTTTAAATAGTTAAAATATTGGGCTAAACATTCTCATTGCCTTTTTTCAGTCATGGAGGTGCCACAGCCAGAAGAATCTGCATTCAAATAAGGATTTATAGGACGTGGCATGGTATTAGCCTGACAGATGTGCCCATCGCACAAAATAAGAGTCTATGCCCATTTATTCTGAATGAGGCATGTTGATTATTCAATAAAAGTAACTTAATGTACAATCAAATATTTATTATTTTAAAAAAGAATTTACAAAAAGAGGAAATCACATTTTGAGGCAATCAAGAGATCTGATGGGACCACACATAACTCTCCCAGAGATTTGGCCTCCTTCTCCTTTTGTACATGCTATTGATCTCCTTTTGGTCTCTTCCAAGAAATACTAAGAACACAAACATTAGTTTGAAACTGGAATCTAATCTCAAAAAACATTCTTTCCAGTACAATATAAGGCAAGCGCAAAACTGCACAGCTACCAAACGTTCCTCAAGCTTCAAAGAGAGCAGGGTGGGGGAACTCATACAAAAGCTGGAACCATGTAAGGACAAAGCCAAAGTCATGATTCATGTAAGGAAAACCAACTGTGTTCAACTATGAAACACTATCTGATCAATAGCTTGAACGCCCTTTTTTTCTTTTTAATTCAGAAACCTCACTAAGTCTCCTTTGGCTCAAAATTACAAAAAAAAAAATTAAATAAATAAAAATCAAGCTTTAACAATTTATTGATTAAAGAGTAAGTGTAGTAATGCAAACCACGTTTTCCTCTCACACATGCTTGACTGAGCTGTAAGAAAAAAACATACATTCTTTTGGAAAAACCATTTTAGTTGGCTGCTCCAGTATTAAAGCTTTTAGACTCGCAACCACTCGTTGATATTTTAGCAGGTTCAAACGCTCAATGAAATTACATTAAAGACTTTAATTTCATTAAAGCCTAAAGACCCATAGTGCCATTAGGCAAGGTGTGACGTTTGTCATTCCCTGCATCACAAAGCAGGAATTTTACTTCTACTTTTAACTATACTGCCATATTTCCATGCTTTCAGCCTCATGGACTGGTTTTTTAGTCTCACTGCTCAGTACACTGAACATTAACTGTTTACTGTTGAGCTATTTGAACAAACTGACTTCTCAAAGGATCCAGGAGACCTCGTGGTAGAACTAGTTTTGCCTTTGTAACAAAAGGAGTCACTTGAGGTAGTCTGGTCATCTGAATAGTATGCCCTCCTGTGAATGTGTCTGGGTATCAGACTCTGCTCTGGGAACACTTAAAGTTGTGGAAAACTAATGGGTGACATAGTGGATGTGTAATAACAAGATATGTCTCTTTGTCACAGCCTCTTTCAGCATGAGTTGACTGGGGTGGAAAAACAGAAATTCTTTTATTTCGATAATTGGGTCCATTGCTTACAAAATTATACTGGAGGCTCCAACAGCTAAACGTCTTCTTGTAACTGCTCCCATTAACGGTAGCCACAATGGACCATTTGCCTCCATCTCACCCTATCCCTTAGATTCCCTTCTGTCACTCCGAATCCTCTGCTTGTCCTCCTCCATAATGCCCATGAACCTTATCCTGTTTTCCTACTGACTGGCAGCTCCATCTTCAACATCCTTTGTTCAATAATTCCACTATCCCCGCTCTGAACATGTCCAAACCATCTCAGCCTTGCCTCTCTGACTTTGTCTCCAAACTATCTCAGCCTGAGCTGTCCCTCTGATGGACTCATTTCTAATTCTGTCCATCCTGGTCATTCTCAACATCTTCAATTCTGCCACCTCCAGCTCTGCTTCCTGTCTTTTTGTCAGTGCCCCCGTCTCCAAACCATACTTACTCTTCTCTTGTAAACCTTCCCTTTCACTCTTGCTGCTATCCTTCTGCCACAAAGCACCCCCCACTCCACCCTGCCTGCACTCTCTTCTTTACCTCTCTTGTGCTCTGTCCGTTGCTTTGGATGGTTGATCCCAAGTATTTAAACTCATCCACCTTCACCACCTCTACTCCTTGTATCTTCACCGTTCCACCTGCGTCCCTCTCATTCACATATGTACTCTGTCTTGGTTCTACTTATTTCTCCCTCTTCTCTCCAGTGCATACCTCCACCTCTCCAGGCTCTCCTCCACCTGCTCTCACTACAGATCACCATGTCATTTGATAACATCATAGTCCAGGAAGACTTCATGCCTCAATCTGTCCATCACCACTGCAAACACGAAGGGGCTCAGAGCTGATCCCTGATGTAATCCCACCCCCACCTTGAACCCATCTGTCACTCCTACATCTCACTGTCCTCACACATGTCCTGCACCACCCTCACATTCTTCTCCTTCTGACTTCCTCATGTTTCCACTCTTGTTATCCACATAAACACAGTGGAACTCCTTCTGACCTTCTCTATACTTCTCTATCAACACTCTCAAAGCAAACATTGCATCTGTTGTACTCTTTCTCAGCATGAAGCCATACTGCTGCTTGCTGATGGACACCTCTCTTTTTAACCTAGCTTCAACAGCTCTTTCCCATATCTTCATGGTATGGCTCATCAACTTGATCCCTCCTTAGTTAAAGATCAGTACCAGTGCATTTCTCCATTCCTCAGGTATCCTCTTGCACTCCAAGATCGTGTTAAACAATCTGGTTAAAAAGTCCACTGCCTCTCCTAGACACCTCCATACCTCCACAGGTATGTCATCTGGACCAACTGCCTTTCCTCGCTTCATCCTCTTCATAGCTACCGTCACTTCCTCCTTATACTCTGCACTTCCTGATTCACCATCTTCCTTTGATTGGACCTCCTCTTTCTGTCATTTTTCTCATTCATTAGCAAAGTATTCCTTCCATCTTCTCAACACACCCTTCTTCTAACTGAGTTGAGTATTTATGAACTAACACAGAGCAAGATGCCTTGTAGAATCAAAGGCTAGGAAGGGTTTAAGATAATCACATGATGTGAGGCTCACTGTGAGACCCTCTGGCAGGTCACATTCAGTAGGTGACTTCCATCCCTGCTAACACCATTTGAAAAGCCAACACTGAGAAAACAAGGCCCAGCATTGAAAAGATTTTCTTATTTTCCTCCCTGGCAAGAATTTGAGGTGAAGACACACCGCCAAGGGAAACACATATTTTCGAAGACGCAAATTATGCAGTAAATCCTGAGAGCTCTGCCTCAGATTTACAACCTAATGAGAGGCAAAAAGAGGAGCATTAGAGAGAAGATGATGAGGTAATGAAAATGGTGATGAGTTTCATATGTCTTGCCGTAGACAGAAGGACAGAGAGCATGACAAAGACCGCACCGCAGCTTTTAAAAACCACATAATCACAAGGATGCAGAGTGGTAGTCTAAACAACACAAGAACAGTTCTCCAGCTAACGATGAAAGAACGTGGCTACGTGAGGGTAGATGAGGTCATTTCACTTTCAGCTGCAAATTCTTGCCATCTCATGACCATTTGGTAGAGTTAGCTGATGGCTTCAAATCATTTCATTCGCTCCAGTTTAAATATTCTTAGTGACTGTCTATATATATATTGTTTTATAATGTCTTTCTGAGCTAAGTGACTGCATCTGAGTTCAAACAGACACCAGTGCAAGGTTGCATCATTTTGCAAAATGCACTTAGGTTACAACACTGTTTCTAACCGCCTTCAGCTCTGCAGTACTGCATGTTACGTCAGTTGTTAGTTAAAACTGTTGCATTACAAATCCAGGACTTTACAAGCACTGCTTGTGAAGTTAATGGCTCAGTAACCTCTTTTTACGCAGCACAGCCGCGGTGGTTTCTTCTGTGGCTTTCGTAAGTCATGATGACTCGACGATAGTTATCATTCATCACCGCTAAACTGCAGTACAATGCTAAAAGCAGTGACACTGAGAATTCAATCCACTGCATTTAGCTCACGATTCAATACTCAGTTCATTTACACATTCACTTAGCACTACTATGCCGATGCATTCACTAAGTCAGCAAATCATAGAGAAAGCTTCAGCCTTCACTCTAATGCAAAAGGGCATCTGAGGTAATTTAGGAATAGCATCATGAGTTTGTCCAGCGGAGTGGCTCTGACTCCCTTGCTTAGGGCCGCACTTGAATATTTGCCTATTCTTACGGTTCTTTGTTGCTTTGGTATTCAGTTTTGAACTTTCCTTCAGAGTCTAGATAGGTGGCGGTGGAGTAAGTCACAGGTTTGTCAGCCATGAGGCAGAATGCTGGGCCAGGTTTGTGAGCTTTGTTTTTTTGCACTTTGTTTTGGTAGATTTTCATTTACCGATTTTAACTCGCTTCATATTTTTGTTTTCACTTGCTGCCTGGTTAGCGTCAGAAAACAGTGACACTGTGGGGTCTTTTAAGAGTGTCTTAATGAGGTGGGAGTAAGAGACCTGTCTCAATATTGCTACAGTATAACCCAGCGTGTCACAGCACAGATTCAAAAACATATGTCTATATATCCCTCTCTTCTCACCATCCTGGTGAGTCATCGTGTTAACTCCACCCCTTCGGTCTGCTTCACCTTTCCTCGTTTTGGCACCATTAGGTCACAGTTATCCAGTCCAAATGACATCCCAGCGTCCTCGCTGTAGATCATGGTGAGGTGGATCAGTGTGTAGATGTCTCAATCACTCCAGGTGTGAGGTGGCTGATGGTTATCTACTCATTAGTCTACACTTACGATGATTTCCTGCAAATCTCCCATTCCATCATAGCCAAAGGTGCGCCATTGCATTAAGATCTAGTGACTGTGGGTACTTTGACTGTAAGTGCTGTTCACGAAACCAGATGGAGATAATTTGAGCCTGGTGACATGGCTTGTTGCCTTGCTGGAAGCAGCCAACAGAAGATGGGTACACTGGGGTCATAAAGGAATCGACATAGTCACCAACATTTGGTTCGAAGGGACCCACAGTGTAACAAAAACATATCCCCCCACACCATTACATCCGCAGCAGCAGCCTGAACCACTGAGACAAGCCACGATGGATTATGCCAAATCCATCCTGCCTTGTAAGGTTTTTCCAGTCTTCTTATTGTTCAATTTTGGTGAGCCCATGTGAATTCTAGTATCAGTTTCCTGGCCTTAGCTGACAGGACAGGCAACCGGTGTGGTGTCTGGGATCAACAACAAGATACTTTTGTCCAGAGACATGCCACTCACTAGAAATGGTTGTGCAGGAAATTCCCAGAAGATCAGCAGTTTCTGAAGTAATCAGATGAGCCTGTCTGGCACCAACAACCACGCCACATCCAAAGTCACTTAAATCACCCTTCTTTCCTGTTCTGCAGGATGTTTTGGCTTTGTCTACATGCATAAATGTCTTGAGCTGCTGCCATGTAACTGACTAATTATAGTTACATTAATGAGCAGCTGAAGAGGTGTACCTAATGAAGTGGCCAGCGGTATGTTTATTCATGTGAACATCTGCTGGGACAGATGTGTTCCATCACTTTTCCTTTTAATAATGTATGTAGTGGTTTGCACATTTACCTTACAAGTGAAAGGTCCTTGGTTCGATTCTAGGTGAGGACACAAGCCCCTCTCACCACGGAGAGCTGCGTCAGGAAGGGCATCCGGTGTAAAACCTCTGCCGGATTAATCCGCTGCGGCGGCCCCTTGGGGCGAATACAAGGGAGCAGCCCAAGGAACTGGGGGGGGGTACTAACTACAAACGGAAATGTTGTCCGTGCTTGCTCGACAGCACACTTCCGTGACGTAACGTGTTACAGATTTGAATTTCTCTGCTACACGTGTGACTTTCTTTCCCAGCGAGCTGCAAACGTTGCCCGCTGTTTGGCGCGGAGCAGAATCGCGCAGAGACTGAGCTGTATACGTGACATGGAAAAGCCCAGAAAGAATTCTCTTTGGTTTTTGTCACTATGCGCTGCCCCTTCACCATTTCAGCCGTTATTAGTATGAAAAATTATTTTGTGCAACTTTAAACTGGTTGTTGACGGTTAAGAGATAAAGATGCATGCGGACAGATGGTTTCTTTAAGGTTTCACAAGATGTCTGAAACTCTACTGGAAACAAACGGAGCCATCCAGCGCCTATGGGACGAACCGGCCGCTGTTAGAGATACATTTTTGCGTGTGCGGAGGGAAAGCGGCTCGGCCGATGTGACCGTGTGCTGTGCGCCGGAGAAGAGTGAGGCCTTGTTCAAGCTGCTATTTACTCAGGGATTCCACTGCACAGATTCTTCGGCGTGGTGACGGGAGACACACCCACGCGTTCACACACGATATCAATCACACAACTATATACTCAAACATTATAAATCTATCAACAAACACACACTGAGACACATTTTCAGAAATCCTGAGCACACACTTCAAGGCCAGGTGGGAATACCGCAGCTGCCCTTCACAGCTGGATCCAACAGTTTTTCTCCTGCCTTCACTTTTTTTCCACCCGTTAATTTTTTTTTTTTTAATTTTGTTAGGGTGTGACACACTCATTATTTGGGTAAATATGGCGGAGGGAGCCCAGAATAGCTGACATTTGCATGAAGAGAGAGGAGGAATGAAGTGGGTTAGAATAATAACAGAATGGAAACTTTGCGTGAAATTGACTTTCAGCCTCGCAGTTAGCACGCGGGCCTCGTGTCAGTAATGACTACAGAGGCCCTGCCAGCTAAAGACACACATACACCGACCACATCTGAAGGACAGAAACATGCACACACGCTGGAAAGCGCAGCCGAGTCCTGCTTATTAACATGAAATACATTTGCCAAAAAGTCACACATATCAAAATGCTGGAAGAAGCCTGCATTGCACCTACACAAAGTGGCCTTGAGAATTGATAAGCACGGCCAATGCTAGAAACACACTCGTGTGGTTGTATGTGTCACATCTGTTTCTAATGGGCCACTGGGCTCGCAGTGGCACCCGGCACGATCCTGGGTGTCTCCCTCTCCAAGCTTGTAGACAGCGCGCACATGGGCCCGCAGAGGAGACAAAGGTCAGGATGAGACCTTTGTCAATCACGCGCACACACGTTTCCTATTTCCACATGTGGCCCGCTGGGACAGATCGTTCTTTCATGTGGACCCACTACTCTTCCAGACACTCTGGACCTAATGGAGTGAAGGCTGCAAAGTTCACCTTTGTTCGTGTTAGTTTGGGGGCCTGCTGTCTTTAACGATATACAGTACTGCTTGTTGAAGATGGTGAACACAGTGGGCGTGGTCATTCTGGCGGTTTTTGTTCTGTCATGACTTTCTGTCTCGACGTAAATTGCAAATACTTTACGTATTGTGATCTTTGGGTGCTGTTCTCTGTAGTACTCCAATAACACCCAGGTCTACCAGTTCACCTTCCCTCTAAAGCTTAGCTTATGCCTCTGCTGGCAATCTAGGTAAAGCCTACGGTGTAGTGGCTAAGGCCATTACCAGCGTTTGTTTTAAGTGTTCCCACATTGTCCTGCAATTCACTACCAATACACTAGTTGGCAGTGGGGGGCCTGTACTGCTGTTGAGTTTTCTATTCTACTTTTTCTACTACTTCCTATCTGTACCTACAACAGAAATGCTGCTCGATTGGAGCTGATAAATACATAACAACAGACACTTATAACGAAAGAACTGCTACGGACAAACAAGAGTAGATATTCAAAAAGAAAACTTGGCAAAGTGGTAGCTGGAAACACGTAGAAGGAAATACCAGTTCTCAACTGGCCAATCACAGCAGTTGCGGTCTGCGGCGACATGACATGTAGTTAGAATTCTGGGGAGGTGCACGTCAGGTTACACAGCCCACGAGCATAAATGAAGCTTAAAGCTGACAGCTCAGTACCGCTTTCCTGTTGTGATGGAAATTGAGAGCAGCTTTGTAAAGGTTTCTCTGCTTTGGAAACGATTGCTTCTATAGGGATGCAGACAGCTGCCTGTATGCATCTGTCAGTCAAGATCCCGCCCAAAGCAAAGCTGCTCCAATCTGCTGGTGTACGGCAATCTTTAAGTCATGCCGAGATTCTCAGTTGGATTGAGGTCTGGGCTTTGACTAGGCCATTCCAACACATTAACCACTCAAACCACCCCTTAAACCACTCAAGTGTTGCCGGAAGGTGAACCTCCGTCCCAGTCCCAAATCCCAGAAAGACTCGAAGAGGTTTTCTTCAAGAATTTCCCTCTATTTAGCACCATCCATCATTTCTTCATTTTTGACCAGTTTTACATGCCTGCCAATGAAAAACAACCGCACAGCATGATGCTACCACCGCCATGCTTCACTGTGGGGATGGTGTACTTGGGGTGACGAGAGGTGGTAGCCTGGCACTAGACACAATTGGTAGCATCAGATCTCCAAAGCGAAGGGATTGAATATATATATATACATTTTTGGGTTATTAATTTATCTAATATTTTAAAATGGGTTTTTTGTTTGGTTTTTTTTAAATTACACCTCAACAATTTGGACTACATTACATTACATAACATTAAAAAAAATCAATTTAACTAACAGGTTGTGATGCAAAAAAAAAAGGAAAAACTCCAAGGGGGTGAATTATTTTGCAAACTACGAGTCCATTCTCATTTCCAGGGCATCACTTAATGCCATTTTTTCAAGGCCTCTGGGGTGACTCTTTTACACACAAGGTAGGTGGGAGTGCTCAATGCATCGTGTCATGGCATTAGCGAGAGGTGTCTGCCAATGTGCAGGGTTACTGTTGTGAAGAGGCATATTTTATCCCAAACCACAATCTATTCCTAACCCTCACCAAGTAGTTTTTAGTGGTTAAACCAAACCAGCAAGTGAAAGCAAAAACTGCAACGTTAATGAAAAATGAAACAAATCAGCAAGTAAAAAAGAGCCAAACAAAGTGTGCACACAAATGCAAACCACAGCCCTCTGGCTTCAAAAACACTTGAGGTATGCCACTACACCATGTTCATATCCCGGAGCATAATACAGTAGTGTTTTATGACGTGCCTCCTGCGTTACCCCGTTACCCCATGGGATATCCGGCGTGGACTTTGCCTTGGAGCACTGACCGTGGTTAGCTGCCAAAAGGTAATGGTTCCCATACTGAGACCTCCAAAATCCACACAGGGGGGTGGCTGTGGTTCAGGAGATAGTGTGGGTCATCTTCCAGTTGGAAGGCTGGTGGTTCAGTCCCAGGCGCCTTTAGTCTACCTGTTGAAGTGTCCCTGGGCAAGATGCCGAACCCCAAATTGCACGTAATGCATCCATCTGAGAGTAAATGTGTGCGTGATAATTAAAATGTACTTAAGGTATGGAATAAAGTGCTTAGTTGGAGTAAAAAAGTGCTTTATGAATACAATTCCTTTACATTAGGAATTTTTTCACTTGTTTTGTTTCATTTATTCTCTTTTTACTTCCACATGCTGGTTATGATTAGCCACTGAAAGCTACTTGGATAGATTTAGGCACTGAAAAGCACCCAGCACTTTGAGACATATGGATGATCATAAAACATGTTTATGTCTTATGATGACCCTGGTGAAGACTACAGGCCAAAACACACGGTCCAATAATAAAGCTGTTCTTTATGGTACAAGTGTTGCTGGATTCTTCTCCTCTTCAGACGTGTTGCCTCTTCATGCACCTTGGAAGCAGGTGAAGTTGTGCCAGAAGCCTATTTTATATCATAAGCTCTGCTACCACAGTGAGCCGGGCTTCTGCTACTACCATGAGAGAATCCTCATGTCTCATGAGTGGGACCTCACACCTCGAGAGCATTCAGCCCAGAGAATGAAACAGGTGCCTGAGTTCTGGGCATATTATAACTCACTCTTTTGGGGGTGTTATCTTAAGTGCCTTGTAGTGTAAGTGTAATTTACTAGGGATGATATTTACACTTTACAGTGCTGGAGCACACTTGTGTGGTTCTTGAGGCGCGATAGCGATGGATAAGCAATGATAGTGGCAAAGTGGGAGGCCTTTAAGATAATGCTTACACAGGGTAGAGGCTCCCCTCTATATAAGTGAGCAGTCCATAAGCATATATTGAGTCTTTCTTTGTCGTTTTTGTCTCTTGTTGTTGTGTTTGCCTGTGTTTGGGCATGCTGTGGTGTTTTTTTTGGATTTTTCTAAAATGTATGTTTGGTGCCAAAACTACACTGCGTATCACCAGAAGAACGCCATACCCATGGTGAAGCACGGTGGTGGCAACATTATGCACTGAGGTTGCTTATCTTCAGCTGGAACTGGGGCTTCAGTCAAGGTGGAAGGACTCATCAACAGCTCCAACTACCAGTCAGCTTTGGCCCAAAACCTTCAGATGCCTGCTAGAAAGCTGAAACTGAAGATGGAACACCTTCTTCAAAATGTATCATGGTTTCATTTTCAAATCTGGTATTTTAACAGGGGTGTGATCAGGTTCTATATCCACTTAATGCAACAAAGTCAAGTGTCTGTGCCTTTCAGTCACCAAGCTGACATTGCACCTCTTTACTAAATACAGTGTTTGAATGTCAAAAGAAGGTTTCGTGTTGCCACAGACCATTACTAAGTCTTGCCCCTTTCTGTGGAACTTGCAGTAAAAGATGCACCAGATTAACTAGAAATTGATTTACCATCAATTCTATTTGTCATTTAATGAAATATCAAATACCTGCTACTCTGACTACAAGCTCTACTGCATGTCTCTTTCAAATTTATACTTTATTTGCCCATAAACCCATGCAATGTACTTCTATTTAGTATTTTTAGCAATTCCTGCTACATATAACACAAATTGAAACCACTATGAGAATCAGGAACGGGCACATTCATTCAGATGTCTGGTAAAGTTTAATGAGTGACTCAGCGCAGCAGGAAGTGACATTATAAACCTGTCACTAACCATTTCCTTTCACGGGTCACCGGCAGCCGATTGGGTTCAAACACCTCCGTGATTGAAATTTTCCCCTTTTCCTTCCTCGTCTTCCTCAGCCTGCTGTTAGTTGTTGAAAATGAAATTCAGTCTCACTGTTTTATTTTCAGCAATGAAAGAAGAAATACAATAAACGGCAGGAAAGAAGACGTGCAGCACAGTAACGCAGAGTTAAAGAGACATGGAGACGCCATGGAAGAATGGCAGCTAGGCCAGTGATGTCACAGTATGTGCTGGATTATGATACACACTACTGAACAGCTGGACAGCACATTAGACTGTGCACATGAGGCAGGAAGGTCAGATAATGAAAAGTAGGATGAAAAGAAGACAGGGAAGGAAACCCTTAGGCTCTGAATATCTGCACACCTGCGTATCACTTTCTCTCACTCACACCCACACACACACACACCACAATCCAGACAAGCTGCATGTACATTCCTGCTGCCTGCAGGCTCTCTTGCTAAATGAAGGCTCATGAGAATCCCCTGTATTTCATTCCTCTATAGAAGTTTGCTGGAAGACGTTTTGACCGCAGCATGAATCCGCCTCATCACATTCCATCCAATCAGCGCACCCCGGCCGTAGGAAACACTCTTGTCTTGTTCCACTTGCATGTGGTGTGAAGGAATGCAGAGGCGATAGGTATGAGCTAAGATTTGTGTGCACATCCATACTCTGTGTATTAGTGTGTGTCGCGTCGTCTCTTTGGATGCCATCCGGCTTAGTCTGCTTCTCTCTGTGGGGGACTGGCGTTATGGTTTTTTTTTTTTTTCCTGTTGTCTTCACCCCGTAGGCTTTTTAATAAACAGCCTTTATCTGCGATCAGACTACAACAACGAGGCAGAGCCTGGCCCTCTATACTTCAAACAGGAAATGGAGCTTCAGTGGCGGCGAAGCAACATTTAGACACAACAACAGGAATTATACTAAATTTATTCTCTAAGGTTGATGTTTTCATGTATGTTGACAGACAGACAGACAGACAGGTAAACAGACAGATAGACAGACAGACAGATAGATAGATAGATAGACAGACAGACAGACAGCGAGATGGATAGATAGAAAGATAGACAGACACACAGATACACAGATACACAGACAGACAGACAGACAGACAGACAGATAGATAGATAGATAGATAGATAGACAGAGTCCTGACCTATCCTTATTCTTTTGCTGGGTCAATGGGAAATACGTGCAATGATTTACTGAAACATGCAAACACCAATGGAAATAAGGGTCACGTAAGGTAACAAGAGTTTGTGCTATTCTAGCCAGTTTGAAAGCCAGTGTTTGGTATGGTTTGGTACGACCACCTTTTTTCTTTAACACAGCCTGAGCTCTCTTAACTTAACTTCATTCACTGCCAGTCGTCTAGCTGGTCGTATAGCTGGCACTACTAGGGTTAAACAAGTTTTCTTGACTTTTTTTTTAAGCAGTTTTCAGGAATAGTTCTCCGGTTTTCTTGAAGAATATTCCAAAATGCAAATGTTCTTGCACAGCCTTTGCTATTTTTATTTGTCTTGCTTTGACTTGTCTACTATTGTATGAGGGATAAACACAAAAGTCTGTCATCTACAGAGCAGTTTGGACTGGGGTGTTAACATCGAAGCTTCAGCCATGTTTACCATGGACACGCTCTTGGCTTCTGGACTCTGCATTGAGAAGCCTCAACATTAGCATTTCAGCACCCACGTCAAGGTTTAAGTTGTCAGCTAATGCTAGCGAGCTTGGTTACCAGAATGCATCCATAAACTGCCCTGGAGTGACAAAGTCACTCACCAAGACAGGTTGTATCACACAGCAAGCCATATTATTTGTGTTATAATTCCATTAAAATGCTCCAAAAGTCACCGGCCGCACAAATGCGGTTGCAAGGTCCAGTTCTTACATTACCTATCAGTCAAAC
Source organism: Etroplus canarensis (assembly GCA_015106775.1). Lineage (NCBI taxonomy): Eukaryota > Metazoa > Chordata > Actinopteri > Cichliformes > Cichlidae > Etroplus > Etroplus canarensis. The sequence goes on along the minus strand of VUQH01033536.1, from coordinate 5,658 downwards.
TATTTGCTAGAAATCAAAAATTAGTTGCTTAAAAATCATCCCTCTCCTACTGTTCTTATTGAAGGGAAACAATCCAAAAGATCAACATGGACTGGTGCTTATATAGCGCTTTTCTACTCTAACTGAGCGCTCAAAGCGTATTTTACTACAAGCCTCATTCACCAATTCAGATAAAAATTCACACAGAGTAAATTTTTTAACCATTACACACACTGTCACAGATGTATCTGGAGCAATTTGGGGATCAGTATCTTGCCCAAGGACACCTTAGCATGTAGACTGGAAAAACCAGGGATCAAACCGCCAGCCTTCCTGTTGGAAGGCAACCCGCTGTGCCCCCTGAGCCACAGCCGCCCCTTGAAAACGCCGTCAACAGAAGCCGCTGTCAAGCTTCAAAATTGATGGATTCTACAATTCCCATTAGGCAACCTCAGTGCCTGGTAATCCAA